>JAQIWT010000014.1:0-62646 GCA_034696485.1 Isohypsibius dastychi | reverse complement strand
AATGGTTGATCTGTGGCTTCAATTCGTAATACCTAAGAAGATTCGCAAGAGAATTTATTCTTAATTCGGAATTCTACCTTCCGCAATATGTCCCACGAGCATCAGGCCGGGGGACACCCGAAGGTTTTTCTTAAAAGTCATCCCTGCTGTCCCTGGAATATTTATAGCACGAGGATCTTTTTCCAGGAATTTTTTTCCGAAAGTCATTGTTTTTTACGTGCTTTGCTGTCAAAAATGCGCGAAGATAGCATGAAAAGGCTAAAAATTGAACCAAAAATCCTCAAAAATGTTTGTCCCTGGAAACTTTTGACCGCTAAATCAGCACTGCTGATAGATTGAATAAGCAAAGTCACTGTTAATTCCATAAAAGAACAATGAAATCGACGGATTCCATGGTTGATCTGCCAGCAAAACGTGCTCGCAAGCTGGAAAAAAGGAAGTTCCTAAGCTGGAGTTCTCGTCGCCACGTATGGCCTCGCCTTTCAGAAGAACAAGATATTTTTTAAGCTAATGCCCAGGATCTGTGAAATAATAGACTACCAAAATTTGCCACAATCTTTTGTTGAGCTCGGCTCATGTATAATGGCATAGTTCGAACGACGCGCATCAGCAGATTATCGAATTTCCATACGAAACAGGAAGTCTGACAACTTGAATAATTTCACCACGACCAGGATGAGCACCAACAAAATAAAGAACACAATAGCTATGGAATTTTCTAGATCCATAGCGTCGCAGTCGATGTAGCCGCAGAGTGTATAGCTCCATAGTTGTCAACAATAGCACCTTGGCTCTCAGGATGTATGAGATACACCAGCCCAGTTGAATTTCCCAACGAGCAGTACGGACCAGGACTTTTCAAGCCACCCAAAAGATGATGTGGCAGCATGGCACACTGACCGAGATCCTTCCTGACCGCATCCGATGTTGGGTTTATTACCCAATTGACATAAGGCTGGAAGTCGGTGAATCCGTTGAAGTTTGACTGAGTTCCTCGAAAATAACATGCTGTTGGGGATTTCTTGTAGAACACCAAAAAGTTCTGATTTGGTGTTTGGTTTTGCCCGTTCCCGATGCAGACTGTCCCGAGTGGTGCATCAGCTATCCCAGAGATAATATTACCACTGTGTATCAGTTTCTTGTTGAAGCATGGGAGAACAGTAGCTTCCAGCCGGCGAAGTCGGACGTCAACTGTGTTATCCGACTTTCCGTCTTCGGTGGGTACTGCGACAACAAACAAAAACGATCTTACGAAAACCAAATCATTCCACCATTGCAGCAGTTGTTGGCATGATTATGAGAATGAAAATAATGAGGGGATATCCACCTTTGGACACGATAACTTTGAGAAGGGACATGAAGTGCAAGTTTGTCAGGTTCGAATGTTCTAGTTCCTTCTGGAATCAGAATGGAATTTACAATGGACATACCTGATCCGTATTCAGGCATTTTGTCATCGTAGGCACAAGCTGTTCTTAATACCACAATCAAAGTGCTCAATGTAGTCCAATTAGTTAGCTGCATGATATGGAAGCTGTTACAAGATCGAAAAACCTTAGGTTGACAGTTCGAATGACTCGAATCTGGGTGTATTTTTCTCAGACGGAGCGCGGTACACTTAGCAACGAATAGAGTTGTAATCACAGTCTCAACAGATTACATTTGTGATGCTCTTGGGCTCCTGATTTTCTCTGTCCAATCAATGTGACAGAAAAAGCCTTTTATGAATCCTGTTATTGGAGTGGGGAGATTTTGCAAACCAAAAGATAGTGGATTCTGAACATATTCATTAGATCACAGTGAAATGACACATATAGACAGGTGTTTGACATTCAGTGTTCCATTTGGCCGATTTCATTGTTTCAGAAATTTTCTGTTTGTCTCGAAAAGGGCATGCAAATAGGGTGAGTGTGGCCCAGAGTGACTGCGACGCAACCAACACCGGGATAAGATAGCGAACACGTGTTTTTCTGCTCTTCGTTTCGAGTACCATAATAGATCTCGTCAACCAACAACCCAAATTCGAGACTGCCGTAGTTTCATGCTTTCTCATGGGGGGGGGGGGGTCACACCACTAGTTACAAGTTCTGCAGTAAGTTGCACCCGTAGCTGGTTGTGTAAAATCCTCACAGTCCTGCAGTTTTCTGACCTCACCCTCGAAGACCTGATGGATCTTATGTCGAAAACCGTGGTACTCTTTGCGACTAGCTGTGAATTTCGCTTATAGCATATCACTGAAGACCAAATGAAAAACTGAAGAAAAGCGACAAACTTCTTGTAATCAAATTTGCCCTGCTACGGTACCATGCAAAAAATTCGTGAACGCTATTTTGATTGTGAGTGAAGGCATTTCGAGTAGCCTTGAACCGAAGAACTCGTTTTTCTGGAAGACCACGATATACGAGAGAAACAACGCAGAACCTCTCCTTCTGATCGTCAAAACACATATTCTGGTCCTCTTGCACTCCTGGAATGGAGTTCTTCACATCCGCTCACGCATCGCGAACTCAAATTTGCCCAAGCCCTGACTTTAGTATACCCACTGCGAATCATGCCATCCCACCAAATTACCAGGGTTTATCTCTGAGCGGCTGGAAATCAGTTGAAAGTACTGGGGTGGGGGGGGGGGGAGGCGTTACTGCTTGTTGGTAGCATTGATTTTCCTGTGAGTGTGAGAAGAAAAAGGTGCTTAATTATCAAAAAACTATCTCTTTGAAGAAGGGTCCACTTCGGCAAAATCATTCAAGCCTATTATTCCCTACGTGCCTAATAAAATCACCTAGAGTCCCCCTCGATATATCAGCGCTCGTATTTACTGGTCAAAACCACCACTGTCATCGTCGGTGCACCGCCATATGTTCACAGATTCCATGTATTCGGGCGACTTCAAACACCTGAACGAGCAGCTGGGTCACTTTGACCGATCTGGCTGCGCTTTATGATCTATACGTTCGTAAACCGAATCCGAAGTTTTTATCGCTATTGGTCAAGTACGCTCACATTATGAAGCAGATAGAAATATTGAAAATTGAGAGTTGACTCATCGAACCCACAGTTATGCTGGTCGCAGAAGTCGGCTGATTTGTAGATCACGACTGAAAGTAATTTTGAATCATGTCAGCTGTGTCTAGATTACATAACTGTTTCAACTCAAGACTTGCTTTTTTGTCCCACCAGATTTTGAATGCACCAGATGCAAGCGCAGAAAACCAACTAACTGCATCGATGCGAAACCGTCTCTCTTAAAAAGTGATCCAAATGCATCAATGCATCAAGCTCCTTACGTCCCTGCATCGGCCTCTTTCAACGAAACGTTTGGATTATTGTGATGACCATGAGATTCAGATGAGTTGATTCAATTCACTGCACCAAACTACTCAGTAAATTTATCATTTGTCACGTGACGGCACCAACTGGTATTTGAAGCTTGAAACCTGCCCAGCACAGCGCTAAAATGTTTTGGACGAATGTCACTGTCACTGAAGGCGAGGCACCCTTTGCACAAGAGTCAAGACAATGATCTGAAATGAGAAGTCTGCGCGACGGCAAAAACGCTACAAGCCCTGAGATGAACTGTGAATCTGAGAATTCAGCAGAACTGTGGCGTCCAAAAACGCGTCACGACGAAACCCGGTTTTCAAGTCGATCTCTCTTGTTTTCTGCTACCGGAATTGATGAGATTCACCCACCCTGGCGCTTCGGATACGTCGTTAGCTGCATCTAGTTGGCTGAGCGGGAGAAGAGTCTAACCTTCGTAAACTGGCTCTCTTCCGATATGGAAATAATGGACTGAGTCGATCAAACTCGCACCCAGATGGAGATGTAACAACACCGTCACCCCCTTTTGAATTGTGTCACACATCTGCAACCCAATTATGATTTATTTTTTCGGTCCGAAATGGGTTTAAATGCAAACTAGGTCTGCGGGATCTGGGAGTGATACTTCGCGTCAGAAAAAGCAAGACTAGAATAGTTGTGCTAGTTCAACAGCCATGAAGTGCACCCATCTGCATAACTAGCCGCTTTTGCAGAGCTGTCTTTGAGACTGCAGTATATACTCCACATAGTCACGTACTTGCAACCCGGGGTCAGTTCGCACAGCTTGGGACATGCATCTTTGTCAGCATTCTCTGCAATCTTTTCTCCGCTGGACCATCTAATATCACCGCCATTAAAGTCTTTTTGGTCATATTGTTGGAGCACGTGGTTTGAGTTGTAAAGCAATGTCGATCCGCTTAGTGGCGTAAAAACACATAGGACACTTGGCTTAATAAGCATACAGTCGTTAGTGTTTTGGCGATACACTGCATACAGGCACTCCAACTCAGATTTCGAAAAACACTGGTCGCGGCATTTGTATTTGTCAGTCGCCGAACTGTACACTCCATACTGTGAGTATCCAGCTTTTGCACCTGTGAAGATAAAAGTCCGTGTAGGACAAACTGGGGAAAATGGGTCATTCATTTTTGCTTTTGAGCTGCTCGGTACAGAACGCTGTCAGCGTTCTATGACAGTTCAGCACCTAAAAATCAATAACCTTCCGAACTATCTGTTTCTATGTAGCCGCAAACCTTGTGACACAAACACAGAGTTGAATTTCTAATCATCTTACAATCTGCATTCATCCCGGTAATTTCAGTTGGTGTTCCCGATCTGTATCTAATTGTAGTTGTACTTGGTGTTGTAGTCGTACGCGTGGTGGTCGGCGCGAAAGTTGTGGTTGAAGGGGTGGCTGTTGTTTCAGGAGTTGTGGTTGTGGTGGCTGTTGTCGGGGTGGTACTTTCGGTAACTGGTTCTGTGGTCGTGTTAATCTCTGTCGTTGAGGTAAACGCAGGTGCCGTGGTAGGAATGGTTGTAGTCAGGTCAGGTATTAGAGAAATAGGTGGAGTCGACTGAGTTGTCGATGTTGTACTTGGTTCACCTGGAGTGGCCACACTGGCAGCCGCTGGCACCTGGTCGCCAGTGGTTTGGTGGTGATTCGGTGACGACAGTATTCCACCGTCTGGTCTCACAACTGAAATTCCCTGATGAGGGGGTAAGGCGGTCTCGTTTTTGACAAAAACGTGAATATATCCTGATAACCAAGTCCAGGGTGAGTTCCTAATGTTCATAGGTTCAACAAATAGATCACTCAGTTTCCTGAACGGCGATTTCGTTGTGGTCACAGCATGGACCACACTTGATGCCAGTAGTAGTAACAAAGGCAAATGCATTATTGCGTGACACTAGTACACCAATGGTTCAGATTTATTGCAAAATATGGGATCGAAGAGCAAAAACAATTCTAAAAATTACAATGAGTCCTGGAAACCTATTGAAAACGGATGGGGCGTTGGTTACGGCAGTTCGCCAGGGAATTCAGTGAAGAACTTCAGTTAGCTGAATCGCTGGTTTCAGAGCTAACCATTCGGAGGAAAACCATTTGTTTTCCCAAAGCTTCAAGAGCTTTTAGTTGCTTCTGGTCTTCATGCTTCGGGGGTCAACTCGATATTCCATCTCATCAGTGCCAATGGGATGCCTTGGTGACACTCGAATATTTTTGAGAACTATTTCGCGACCTTGCGGATGACCTTCCCATTATCACTTGTTTTCTTTTCTGCAGTACAGCAGCCCAATAAGGGAGTTGTGTAATGGCAAAGTTGAGTCCATTTGGGTTGTCTGACCACAATTCTGAAACGTAGCTAGTTTGGTCATCTAAGACTTTGTTCATGGAGTTTTCCTGTGAGTGTGGGAAGAAAAAGGTGCCTAAGTATCAGAAGAACTATCTCTTCAAAGAAGAGCCCACTCCGGCAAAATCATTCAAGCCTATTATTCCCTACGTGCCTAACAAAATCACATGGAATCCCCCCTCGATATATCAGCGCTCGTATTTGCCGGTCAAATCCACCACCGTCATCGTCGGTGCACCGCCCTCTAAATGGCGAAGACCAGCTGAACCTATGGATGGAGAGACATGTTATCAATCCGATTTTTCATACAGGGTAACTTTGAAGGGCGAAGAACGACCAAGCTGGCTAGATAAAAGCTAACCCTGGACTGTTAACTTTTAGAAATACATCCCGCCAAAATGGTACCACCATCCGCACATTATCCCTTCAAAGAAACGTGAGGCTAAAATTTCGGAATACGTCGACCGATACAGATTACTCAGTCGAAAAGAATTTGAGAAAGCGACAAAGCCTCAGATGGTTGTTGCAAAAATATGCGCAAAAAGACCGGCAGGATTCGCGAGGGATGCCATAAAGCCACCAATGTTCACAGATTCTATGTATTTGGGCGATTTCAAACACCCGGACCAGCAGCTGAGTCACTTCGACCGATCTGGCTGCGCTTTGTGATCATTACGTTCGTCTACCTCTGGAAAATTCGAAGTTTGTGTTACTAGTGCTGTTGATCAAGTACGCCCACACTTTGAAGCAGGCGAAAAGAATAAAAATTGAGAGCTGACTCATCGAATCCACAGTTTGGCTGGTCGCAGAAGTCGGCTGAATTGTAGATCATGGCTGAATTTTTTTTTAATGTTGTCAGTTGTGTCTAAAACACTAAACTTTTTGAACTCAGGCCTTTTCACTCCTGGCAGCCCCCAAACTGCCTCCGCCAACCTGTTTGGGCCCAAAGTCAACCTCCTGTCTCGACTAGTGCACTGCGAAAAAATGAAAAAAGTACTCAGCCTCTCCAAGTTGAACCTCGGCACAACCCTTGCGTGAAATGGAGAGTCTCTAGCATGGAATCCGTTAGCAGACAGCAAAACTGTCAATATTAAGAACCGATTCGAAACGCAATTTTGAAACGTGTGCTTGCAGCCAATCTTTTTAACCTCTACCTTTGAAACCTCAGTGATCTCGAATGCATCAGATGCAAGCGTCGAAAACCAACGACGTAGGTCATTGCATCGATGCAAAACCTTCTCTCTTAAAAAGTTATGCACATGAATCAATTGCATCAAGCTCCTTACGTCCCTGCATCGTCCTCTTTCGACAAACCGTTTGGATTATTGTGATAACCATGAGAACTACGGTAGATTACGGCATATTTCAACTCACTGCACCACACGACTCAGTATATTTATCATTTGTCACGTGACGGTACCAACTGGTGTCTAAAGCTAGAAAAATGCCCACCACAGCGCTAAAATGTTTTGGACGAGCTCAATGTCACTCAAGGCGAGGCATCTTTGCACAAGAGTCAAGAACATGAGTTGAAATGAGAAGTCTCCGCGACACGTGAAAAACTCCCTGAGATGTTCCGTTAGAGTCATTGGATAAATATAAAATCAACCACCTAATGAATGATTCATTCATTCACACAAGAACATCACTTTTGCAGATGCCGATCGGCCCTTTCCTGTCAGGGCGGTTGGGGATGTAGCTTTTATCAACTTTCTGCTGATCCGCGGTTGATCCAATATCTTTGTCAGCTTGGATTCAACGCAGCGCCGGCAGAAATGATAAGGATGTTGAAAAGAGGCGTTGTGATACCAGTTGGGCAAATCAGCACAGGATCACTTAATTCCCTGACATGACTTCAAAGCGTAGACGACGGCTTTTCCTCAATGGGTGAGACGATGGAATTATCCAAATTCTCGTTCGTCAGATTCCTCGAAGATGTATCAAGAACTGGAAGTGATGGCTTAATTATGCCACTGATCGCAGAATTCTGAATCTTGAGAGCATGCGATGGTGATTGAACGGCACTAAAACCAGGAATCTGCATTTCCGATGAGCCATCTGCATCTCCAGAGACTCCATGGAACAGATGCTCCATCTCTGTGAGCTCGACGTTTCCTAAAAATTACGAAAAATAACGTAGGACCAAAAATGTAGGACCAAACAAATCGCGCAACCCATGTATCTGGCAGAATTGTTAGTTGCAGAGTCACGCTCAACATATTAATATGTTCGCCAGATTCATATGATGCCGAGAAAACTTACCATCTTCGCCAACCAGGTTGAACGTTTTCATGCGTCCATGGCCTTTAACGAAAATTTCATCACTCTCGAATGCTCTGAAGCTCCCGAATGCTTCGATGATGTTCCGGTTTGCATAGCTTAGCTTAATGTGATGAGCTGAGCAGAAAAGGTATCAAGAATAGTCTGAGCATGCTGTTATCGCAACTTGCCTTTTTCAACATTCACCAAACGATTGGCAATACTGACTGATTCACCAAGCACGCAAAAGCGTGGCACAAAGTGACCAATGATACCGAAGATGATGGGTCCTTACAGTACGTTTCGTTGAGTTCATGTTTTCAGTAAGAATGTCTAGTTTGAATTTTCTTGCCTGAATGTATCCCGAATCTCAGTTGTAACGACGTTCCAGGCAAGTGATTAACTGTAAACTCCTTCGAGCGAAATAAGAGAAAAAGGGACAATCGGCCAAGCTCTCTTGCATGCAGTATTCCGTTACGAACAGGAACCCCTGAGACCACCTAAAATCAGAACTCTAAGTCGTAGTTTAGGGTTCAATCAATCTGGACTTTTGGGCTACTGCATCTGTAGTTCGCCATATTTCAGCTCGATGACTTACCACAATCGGAAGAGTTAGACCTGTGATTGTAAGTCGACCATAGAATGTTGTAGATCGATTTTTTCAACTATATTCCCCGTATTTGTTCATTAAAGAGTGGATTGAGTATGAAGATTTTCATGACGGATTTTGTCTTGTAAGTCTCTCAATAGAGAGTTGAACGTTTGCTGTATACTGTTTGATGTACAACTTTTGAGGGTCGTGTAACTGACAGTGTAATTGATCAATTGTAACTCCCCCGAATATTAAAATCATGAAAAAGAAATGAAATCGATCGGTTCTTTCACCGATGGCGATATTTTCATCGAGTAGTTTGGCTGAAAGTCTACATAATATATTTCTGGCTACGTACCAGTGCTTTATGTGTTAAAGACTCCAGTAAATAGCAGTCATATCTTTTCGCAGCCGCAGCGAAATATGCATGAAGGCTGTTCAGAAAATCTGCAACATCCGATGCAGTGCCGCTTTCCACTATAGCTGAAAAATTGAATACGTCGACCGACATGATTGAGCATACGTCCAGATACGACGCCTCGACTTTTTGCTCCATCAAAAAAGCTTCGGCATATAACCTGTTGACGAAACCGCAAAGCATGTTGAATTTTACGGTATGTTGGCAAACTTCAAAGGGGCATGCTCCAGAGTCACCTCCGCTTGTCTGATTCTGGTGAAAACTACATACCAGGGAATGTTGCCATATAATATACGGTCCGCTCTGTCTTTCTCTGCCAAAACAAGCTCGTTCTTTTCATCAATCATCGTCTCGAGGCTCATTGCATGATCTTCCATCCGCTGAAGCAGTGCCTCGAGAACATTCATACGGTCACCCATTCCTCTGTGTGCAGATACGTTTTTTAACGGGTTGAAAACTGTTGGCGATTATCACTCACAGTATTTTCATCACATCTTTCATTGAAGACCTAATCTGACTGAAGTTGGGCCGCTCTGTTGGAGATTCACACCAACACCGCTCACAAAGCTTAATCATGTCCACGTGACACGCTGACTCGTCAATTACTGGTCGAAACGGTACAATGCCTGATCCTTCTTTCAATAGATTACGATATATTTCTGAAGTATATTTGGGTCATTATGCTGTGAGGTGCAGACCGAAAAATATCATACGTTTCGCAGGCAAAGTGTGCATCTCGAAAGGACGCTGCTTCAAAAATATCTCCTGTAGCATAATGGCAAATGAGTACACGTCGCCCTCTTTGCTTGTCTCTGTGATAATTCTGTCGTCCCATTCAGCTTGGCTTCTGAGGTGTTCTGGCGCTATCCAAAATAAGGTCTCATAAAAGTCTTTTCGCCGTTTCTGCAACCAGTAGTCTCCCAGACTCAAATTAAAAAGTGATGGCAGCCCGATATCCCCAATTTTCAGCGTGAATTTCGAATCGATAAAGCAACATTCTGAGCTCAGTCTGCCGTGAACTTTTATTGCTGATCCATGGATATAACACATTCCGCGTACTAAGTCGTTGATGAATGAAACGCGTAGGGCCCATTCAAACTTCGAGTTGGGGTCCTTAATCATTTCCTGAAAACACAAAATTCACTTGAAAAGTAGAGCAGAAACTAATAATTACGAAACACATACTACAAGACTGCCTTTTGCACAAAAATCGTAGAGAACCAAGTTCGGTCTGTTTTTATCCAAGCAAGCTCCATGAAATCTCATGATATTTTCGTGCCGCAGTTTCAACACAACGCGGACTTCTCGGAGAATCTGAGAATTATAGGCGAGATTCCTTTTCTTCAATAAACGGACCGTGACTGCTTGTTTCTTCCAGAAGCCATGGAATATGGCGAGAACACGTGCTGATACTGATTTCGAAGCTTTAAGACACGATGAATTACACTTTGGGATAAATTTACTTTCTATCAGTTTTATACCTTGACTGTTTTCATCTGGTATACGAGGTTTACCTCCTTCGGGTTCAGAAATTTCAACCGCGGTTTTGGGTACTGGCACCGGGACGCCTAGTTTTTGCTCAGTCTGCGAGACGTTGCAGAGTTTGGGATGCAACTTTAGTTCGTTCCAGTGTGCTATCCAAGCTTTGTCAATTTTGCTCTGTTGATGAAGTCTTCGACCAACACGTATAAGCAGGAAGATTAAGGCCAGCCCCAGAGGTATACCAACGCCAAGACTGATGCCAAGTATCATTCGTTCTGGAAAAAAACGCTCTCTGGTTATATTGAGCAGGTGTAGGTAAGACTGCTTTGTTTTACCTTTGACACACACCGAATCGTCGTATTTGCAGTAAGGTTCGTTGGGAGGCCACGCTCCCTTTGGGCCGAAACGGAAGGTTGGGTTGGTATTGGAAATATTCCCTTCTTTGTCGGTTTTTATGATCTGAGAGAACAGCCAGTGATAAATTTCAGAAAAGCAAAGAAAGTGAATTTTTCAAGGCGAAGTGAAGGTGTACGACTTACCGAGAAAATTCCTTTCTCCTGATCGGTCATTGCTAGGATTTGAAAACTTGCTTTTCTGTCTCCTTTGTTCAAAACGAACGGGTTGGAAAATCCTGGAAAAAATAAGTCAAACGCTTTGAAAGACAAGTATTTTGAATGCATTAGGTATCTCTTTTCTGTGGCGTTTATGGCCAATATAGTCAGACATAGTCAATGTCGCTAATAATCATAAATCAGAGAGAGAGGGATGATTTGCTTCAGTTTATCTGATCGATTTATCAGAGCTTCGCCATATGCTCGATACGAGGCGTGAAGTAGACCAAGGATGAAATCAAGGTGGAACTAACCTTTTGCGACACTGACGTCCCAACCTTTGCTCAATGCCTCTGCTTTATCCGCAGCAACATCTGCGCTTGCAATGGCCGGGTTGGTAGTGGTAACATTGTCTAGCAGGGTTTCAAGAAGACCAAGTGCATTGTAGGTGATTGCTGATATATGTGAAGAAAAACGGCAAGTCAAGTAAGCCGCAGTTTTCAGTATAAAGTGAAAGTTCTCAATTATGTTTGAGCAGAAAAAGGATATAGTTGAAGTGGAGTCCGTTACTTGGATCAATCAGTCTGGACGTCGCGTCGTAGGTTGGCCCTTTCGTCCAGTCAGCGATTTGTACGGCAATCAGACTTCTGTAGGCTTGTTTTGCTGGTCCGTTATCTCCGTATAAATCTGGAATACAGAGGATGTCACCGGTGGTGGATCATCGAAGTGTCACAAGACTGAAGATATTTCAGGATCTCTAGTCTCATCAAGGTGGAATGTCTCTTCCCTCACGTGGGAATATTCATTTCAGGCCAGTGATATCAGACACTGATATTCATATATATTTGGAATTAAGACTACCATATCAGGCTAGTGATATCAGACTTGTTACTTGTTTTCTCAAGATTGTAACAAAGCGCAAGATACCACATCAACAGAACCTCCTGGGATCCGCCATCCATCAGTAAACGATCCACATGACGGAACAGCATGGAGCGCGACGCATTCAGCAGTTTCTGGATTTTCTGGGTATCTCAGCGTGTCGATCGTGAAGTACACATAGCTCCCATCAGTCATTTCTTTCTTGCGAGCAAGTAGCAGCGTGCGCCGAACGAAGGTTGAGTTGAGAAACAATCCAATAACTAAAAGCATTTCAGTTATTCGTTACCAATGGAAGATGAACACCATAGTCTGCTTCTGTCTTAAAGACAAAAATATTGGCAAAAAACCATCTTGTGTCTGCCTCTGACTACATCTCCTACGATTTTGTCTCTTATTTCAGCGTCTTCGGTCATTCTTTGAGGAACTACACAAAGAAATTCTCTCGGCAGGAGATTAGATGACCCGCCAATGATGGGAAATGGAAGCATTAAAAGCACAGAGCTTTTCAGATACTTGTCGATTCAATCAAACCATCCGCTACCATGTTTGCAAATATTAGTTCATGGTTTCAGCAGCGCTGCCTTACGAAAAAATCAGGATATATTGGCAAGAAACAAGCGAGGTACCAAGAGATGTTTTTTTGTTACCAACCAAAAATATCAAACTTGCATAAATCTTACCTCAGCAGTCTTACCTCTTGACTTCAGCGAAAGCTGAGACAATGCTGTCTCAAGGTCCTGTGAACAAAAGAAATAATTATAATGAGTTACTAGCACAATTTGGTTTGCTATTGTTTCTATACGTGTGCCACCCAACCGGATCTTGGCACAACGTGCAGAGATGTAGACGCGGCTAAACCCGTAGTCAGAATTAGAGGATATGATTTACGGCGTTTTGGAATATATGCTGTTGGTCGCTTGATCGCAACGCGATGCGGTGAAAGTTGAAGAGATTGGGCAAAAAATAGCCGAACTGGGAAGCAATCCTATGAGTCCTACTGGAATGACTCGATTTCTCTCTATTGGGTCTGTTAAGTCGTCTTTCAAGCGTTAAAATCCCTAATGACACAAACAGAACTATCAAAAGTTAGGAAATAACGCAAGATCTATGCAAGCATGTTAATACGGTATTTTTTGCAATTAGTTAAGTGTGATCGATTTTGGGTACCACTTCCATTAAAGAAAATTAGTAAGTAGCAAATTTGGACTTGAATTCGGATTCGAAGTTGGACTCATTGTGAGCTATACCAATGGCACTGCTCAGGTATAGAGCAGTATTATTGGCATAGCTCTGCTCAGTAAAACCTTCAACGCTATGGAGAGCTATTGCTGTTTTTGAATCTCTGTCTCAGTCTACAGTTCCTACCATTTTGTCATCTGTTGCTTCGTATCAACTGTCAGATATCGTGCAGGAAGGCTTAAATGCGGCGACTCACCGTGTCCGCTCGTGTGCTGCTATCAAGATTCAGTGGCTTAAATGTAACATCCACGTTCGAGGCAGTGTTTTCGGTAATTTCTTGCAGAACTGCACAAATTATTCATTCTTCCCATGTAGAATGAAAGACTGCGCCAGCATACCACTGAAATCCAAGACATTTCCGTCCATCATAGTGTCATATATGACAAAGATTGTTTTCCATTTTTGCTCGATGAAGAGGCTTAGTAAGATATCAAACTGTCGGAATTTGTTGTAGCTCAACCGTATAACTCCACCCATCTCATTTGTCGTTTTGTATTCCACACCACCATTGGAGATAACAAAAGCATTACCTGCCTTTGCAGCCATAATCGAAGGTACGGTTTTTGCAGAACAGTAATGTCCAATTATGACCTGACACTTCTCGTATACCGGTAAAGGTAATGAAAGAGCATCTGGCTTCGAGTACTTGAGGGTCGTCACAAACCCATCAGCTTTTGTTGGAATACGTTCGCTGGGAAAGCAGACTCTTGTATCTGAAGCATGTTTGTGAAGCTTGAGAGTGTATGGTTTGTTGACACGCAAATTAGAGTTCGTGACAAACACATCGGCTGCCATCATCATGGCTTTCTCTGGGTACAGTCTTGCTTTATCCCCAAGTAGGCCGATGTGCACATCGAAACGTGGAACCGAAGAGGTGCTGTGAATGATCACAAGAAGAAAGAGCGCTTGCACTTTCATTTTTCAAAAGTATGGAAGTGGAGTTTTCTTGATTTGCTTGGCGATACAGCAAAACTCGGACGAATGAAAACAAATTCTGCCACTACCGACATCCGCATGGATTGTTGATTTCTTGTCTTTAGCGGAACAGCAAAGTCCTCAGGCCGCACACCAATGGATCTACCTGTGTCAGTTTTCTAGCATATGTAGATGCTCATTTAGAATATCCATGATAATCAGGACAAGGATCTGGTAGTTCCTGAGACTGCGTATTACGCACTAGACAGTCTAAATTATCACGGTATAGTATCGCGGAAAACAACACTGCGAATCGACTACGTAAGCTCTCACAAAAACCAAAAAATTGAGTGAATTTCTTTGACTTTAGGGCCAGGCTTCCATTACTTTTTCACACACACTTTGTCTTACAAACAAAAGAAAAAAATCTGAACGAATTTAAGCCATTGACTTCCAAGAAACTGTTTTTCATACTCTCTTGAGAAAGTTTACAAAAACAGTCTTGCAAAACAGTCTTGTCAAACAGTTAAGGTAATAGAAAATGACAACTGTCATTTCGGCCATCGCGTGGTGCAGCACGCGATCTCAAACGCTGACGGGGTCGCAGAAAGAGCCAAGAAGAACGGCCATTTCATAATTAACATCAGGATATTTTGTAGAATCATTTCATTACAATTATGATCGAAATCCGTCGAATGCCGTCCATGGTCTATGCCGTATACGGATGCGTGGCAACCATACTGACTTGGTTCTTCGATCTCTAAACCCGAGTGCTACCACAACGCTTAACGTTTCTCAATGAGTTCAAAGTCACTCAAGGTCAGCGATCAATCTGCTGATGCTCAAAGGCCAAGGTTGTCACCCAAAACAAGGACTACCATTAACGAAAAACACGCTTCCGGTCCAGAAGCTCCACGCCAGAGACAGTCTTCGGCCACAAAACCAACTAACCCGAAAACCGTATATTCATCAGAACTTACCACGATTATTGAACATGAAAAGCCTACGGGAAATCCAGATTCTGATTGGAAATTCTGGTTCAAGCCAAACATTAACACCGATGGCCATCATGTTTTTGAATCGGAGACGGAATTACTCGAGAAGCAGACAACTGTTCGCGAAATCATTGCATCTGCTCCAAAGATGCCACAACGATTGGACACCGCAAGGCTCAAGAACGTTCTGTTTGAATTGAGTATTCATTTTCGAGTAGCACGACTCCTTCCATCATTGCTCTTATGCAAAGACGGACAAAAACTTGAGTCGCTTGGTGAGAATGTCAACCGGAGTCTTCAGCTTCTTAAACTGCAGCTCCGCCTATGTCCTCACAGTTTGCGGCTGGAAGAAAACAATGATCGCTCAGCTTACACAAACAAATCCGGTCTGAGTGACGAAGAAAAAATCGAGCGAGAAAATTATGTCCAGAACCGACTGACCGCCCCGCATTCGCAGCCTATATTTTCCGTTGCGGAATCATTCAGTACACTGTGTTCCTCTTTTCGAGACAACTTCGAATACAGGTTGTTGAAAGTTGCTGAAAAACTGTTCATCGACGAACTGGAAGAAAATAGAAGTTTTCCGATCGTGGACCGATTGAAAGGTGATTTCATGTGAACGATGGTGCTGAACAAACTGCTGACTGTCGTTTCAGAGCTCATTGCATCAATAATGCATATCATTTTGGACGGTCTACATACCACACCGTACGATGCACGAGAAACCAGCGATCTGATCAAGACAATGAATGCGGCCTCATCCACTGCTGAAAACACCAAGAAGCTCTTACAGCAGGATTATGACGGAACACTGGCGATCCACAAGGCGGAATATGAAGAGCTAGCAGAAAAGATTACAAAGGATGAGAACATTATTTCCAGAAGACTGCAGCAACTCCAAGAGGCCAGAGCTTCTGCACTGAACAAGATCCGTCGGCAACTAGCAGATGACTTGGGGCCTCATCGGCATAAAGTGGCACGAATGCAGGCAGAGATTATGGAACATAGAGGTTTCCTCCTACAACAGAACAAGCAAGTTCGTTTGCGACCATTCGGGCATATGGGTACTAATTGTTTCGTGAATTGCAGTCGCACACTGACCAAAGAGCGTTTATAAAACACTGTGAGCTCACCAGGAAATATCACCACGAAGTCGAGATCTCTGTTCTCCAGAAGTGTGTTGAGCTGAAGGTATTTCCAGGTTAAGTTTAGTTTATAAACAGTAATCAGAATGCGTACCCTAGACTGAGATACTGAGCCTTCAAGATAGAGAGGAAATCCTCGATGCATATCTACATGTTGCAAGAACCGAGGAGCGGGAGTCTGGTGAAGAGATGAACTTTCTTGTCCGTGATCGTGAGGAGCGAGATGAAAAACGCCGTCAGATGGAAGCTGAAATCAAGCGAAAGAATGACGCTGCAGTTATGATCCAAAAAACATGGCGTGGATTCATAACGCGACAGAAGCTCAAGAAGAAACGTAAGAAAGGCAAGAAAAAGAAGAAAAAGAAAGGAAAGAGTAAAGGAGGAAAGTCGTCACCAAAACCGACGAAACAAAAGCCCCCCAAAAAGGATGCAGTAAAAACAAAGAAATAATGTAGACCAGAGCTACGTGATTGGTAGAGGACTGTCAGATAGATCTGAGTGGACAGTGGACTTCACGGGATCCAGGCTTGAAAGACTGATCTGGCAATAGAGTCTGTTGTATAGAATCTTGCAGGAATAAGAAATGGCCAATCACGTCACGCTCGTTCGATTAAGGTTCACGGTGCATATTTCAGAGGCCGTCTTACCACGAACTGCCTTTCGTTAACTCGTTCTGTGGTTTATCTGAAGTTCTCCAGCCCTATGAAACCTTGAGAACGTAGGTTTAAACATTTGGCATGCACATAGTCCGTGCACTTCTTGATGATTATCTATACAAAATCAATTTCTATCTATGAAAATAAAATACAGGCTATGGGCTTTCTCACCACCAGTGGACAAAAATGCTATTGGAAAAGTCTGTTCTTCTTTAGACTCCTCTTGTTGAACTATCAAACCTGGCAGCTAGCTCTCACTGATGGTAGCCAACTGTCCTTGCTTGTGGCTGACTGACCCAGACCGCGGTGTTTGTAAGCTGTCAGAAGATGACCAACTGGCCGTCTCTTCTTGTCAGTGCAGCGCTTATACGATTGTGTTCGGTTGACTGCGTTTTTACTGGTCTCAATGTACGAATCAGCGCACCGAGGTTATGAAAGTGAACCGAATTTTGATCATGCCACTTTTACGTATACCAACCACTACGTAAGTACTAACTTCTGTTGTCGTTATACTGGGCGTGGATCCTGAGCTCCTGTCATGGTTGACAGTAAATTATCTCTCATTTCGATCAAAATAACCTGTAGTCGGGGATGTGCTATATGCCGCCTCATCGTTGGATTTTCTCGATGATGGTGCTGAAAATTAGGCTGTCAGTGTTGTACAATGGAGGGCCTTGGTTTTCATCCGTGGGTTTCAGCAACTCGACGGAATTCAAGCTGATATCGATAATGTACGCTGCTATAATTGAAATCTAAAGTTGCCAAGGTCATATCGGGCAACTGCCACTCTGATTCGAAAACCGGGACTATTTCCACCAACACTGCATCAAGATGAGCGATGCAAAAAGTCTTCACAATCTTGGTCGCATTGTTTGTTTTTTGCTTGGAATTTTCATCGACACATTATCAAAATCATCACATTGATCGTCTCGATTTTTCATTTGACAAATCTGCCAATAAAGGCCTCTTCGCCAAAGCAATCCCCACGAAGCTACGCACGGCAATAACCGCATCTCTTGATCGAGCTTCTGTCTCTGATTTTGTCACTCATTGCATCCGTAATTCCAAGTGTACGCAGAACCAGGTGATCGGTGGGAGACGCTTCAGCTTTCGTGTATCCCATCGAAGGGGCATCATGCATTTTTGGCAAGTGTATGACTGCACTATGAACCATCGTTCCTCCGCCTGCCCCATTGATGGGCATTGGTCCAAATGGTCCCTTTGGAGTCCGTGTACGGAATCATGTGGCGTGGGTGTTAAAACGAGGAAGCGAGCATGCAGTAACCCGCCTCCTGCAAATTATGGAAAGCACTGTTCGGGACGAGCCTCTGAAAGAAAGGTGTGCACGTCACAATGTCCAAAAAATTATTCAGGTTCGTTGTACAGGTGACATGATGTTCATTTTGTACGTAACCTGCATCCCACCTTCAGAATTAGCTGGGGATGATCCACTTAGGCTGAGAGCCTTGAAAAATCTCCAAACAACCGAAGATCAATACCCAAAGATTCGTGGGCATTGCTCGAAAGATCATTGCTCATACCATGAAGTGCAAGACCTCATCGGAGATGGAAGCGTTGCAGTAGGTTTGTCAGACTAATACTGCGCATTTTAAACAAAGCAGAAATCGCTCGAAAACTTGTTTTAAAATATGACTTTTCCATGGTTTCTCACTCACGACCTTTTGTCGGACATCTTCAATATTTACAGGACCAATACTGGCTATCGCTACACTGTATAGAGCGATTTGTTGGTTGCCCTGTGGATGGGGGCTGGTCGGACTGGAAGCCATGGTCGTCCTGTAGTTCAGAGTGTGGACTAGGTGAGAGGTTCAGACTACGGAGATGCAATGACCCTCCTCCATCAAACGGAGGTATACCATGTCATGGTGAAGTGTACGAAAAAGAGGACTGTCTCGGTGCTCTCTGCTCGAACGGAGCGTTCAACAACACCAACCCGCAGTGGACGGAATGGTCAGACTGGACCACGTGTACCGCAACCAGCTGTCAGACATACGGGACCCAGTATTCAAGAAGGCGTTGCATCGGTATGACCAAGAACGCCACATGCGATGACGGCGAAGGGCAGCTTAAAAAACTGCTTGAGCGGAAGAAACCTTGCGTCATGAAAGGTTGCATATCGGTTTCGGAGAACAAAGGTGCACAGAATGTGACCGGGGGTGTTGTGAAAAAATTTGGGTCGAGCTCCCGGTATCTACCGAACAAAGACGACTGGCTGGAGGGGAATTCAGATCGGATATCTAACCATACTGTTTCTCCCCATCGGGGTATTTCAGCCACTTCTCCTAGGAGTGGTCCTTATCGAGGTTCTCTTGCTGACTCAGTGGTTACCAAAAGACTATCTCAGGGGAGATCTGGTGCTAAGCCACTTCGCAGCCAACGACGGTGGCCTCCCGTTTATTCGCGAATCAAGCAGAAGCGACGAAATAAAGAAAACTTGCCAGTCGACTGATGGTTCGGGAAACAATACTATAGTTTTTACATGTGTTTCCAGTTTTTATTCCTGTTAGTTTCCGCTTTCATTTTCGTTGCAACTTTTTTCAACTTGACACAGCATGCTAATATATTTTTCCTGCCTAAAATTTATTTGTTGAAACTGGCAGGTGGCTTCACGAGCGGCGAAAATTCAGCAGACTCTTGGTTTATTGGGACAGTATTTGTATAATCTAAGCGCGCGCAACATTTCTTTTTCGACAGTGTCATCCGCTGAAAGTTGGCCATTTGATAACTATCGAAAGATGGTGTGAAAATACCATCCTTCACTTAAACAAAAGTGAGCTTACCAAAGCTTCTCTGAGGGTTATTGATACAACCATTGGGAGAAAGTATCAGATGATCGGCCCATGAGTCTTCTGTGTTTTCAACCATCTCCGAGCACAGAGGACACGTTACAGCGTTCAGCTCACTGTGTATTTCTATCAATCAAAAAACTGTGATAAGAACTTGATTAAAAAATACAGCTGATAGTGTTATACTTTACCTATGCAAGCGCTTGATCTCATATGCTTCGACAGGGATTTCGATGGGAGTGCCAGTTTGCATTTCGGACACAGTGCCATTTTCTGCTTGAATACACACTGGGTCAGCTGATGGTCAGTCAGTTCGGGAATATATATTTTCTGAAAAAATAACATGAGGTATATGGGGATGACCAAGGGTGAGAAGATGCTATTTTTTGAAAACATTTTCCAGGTGTACGGAATATAGCTCATGATGCACTGTTTGACTGAAGCATCTAATCTGTATGAGCGGCCGTCTTCAAAAACCTTTTTGTATTTTTTCGGAATTGAATTTCTCCTTGAAACCCGAAGATGTGGTCACCATTCAAAACTTCCGGTGGAGCTTGACATTCTTCTATGCAGATTTACTATAGAATGTTATGTCAAAACTCACATTCTCGCAGTTCGGACATAGCTTCAGCATGCGACATTTCTTGTAAAGATGGAAGTTGTATTCCCCACCAATATTCGCCGTGCCGCAAAATACACAGTCACTGAAAACAACCGAAGTTGGTCACAATGAAATATGCTTCGGGTGCTTGAATTCTGTCAAATAAGTGAAGACAACCTAACTCACTTGACCAGTGTGACCCCAGTGGTCAGTTGCACTTGGCCAATAAATTTGTAACCTTCACTCTCCAATATACCAGCAAGGACTCGAAGATGCTTCCAGTAGCTACCTCCAACTTTCATTGGGAGAACCTGGATGAGGTTTGGTTGAGCGACGTTTAGTTTGCTTCCGTAAAATCTCAGAGATGCTGTGGGTCGAGCTTGTGGCGGGGTCATGCGGGGTTCAAGGTTAACCTCAGGCAGCACAGGCTGTTGAATCGGTTGGACATCGTATGTGGTCCCACTGAGTTCTGATTCTGAAGGTGATGTCTGAATGGCAAAGATTCTGTGAGGGCGCATCACCACCACTTGAATCAAGCGTGGAATTATGATTTACCGATCCATTGTCGTTTTGAGGCGCCAGCTTGTCGTCGACGATTGGCACACTAGATATCAGAAGCTGGTCTGTTCGTGTTATACTGTCCAAATTCTGATTTGGAAGCGGAATGGTGGTGATCGCTTCAGTTCGGAGTTTCTGGAAATTGTTCTGTCGTCATTCGGAATGGTTTAACTAATAGTCACTTTCTCACGGGTTCTCTCGGTGGCACATTGAGCCTGTTCCCTTGATCGATCTCTGCCAATACTGAGAACAGATGTCGATATTTGAAGTCGCGTTTCAACTTTGAGCTTTCTTTCTGAGGAGTTGGTAGGACTGCTCGGATATTGTGACGACATGTCGCTGTCCTGCCTTCGTCCGGGGTATTCGGCAGGAACAGAGGCGGGGGAATTGAATCATAGAGCCAGATTATCAGTTTCTCGCCTTCCTGTCGTACTGCTGGATCGTTGTGATCCATAGCTGACATGCAAAAGCGCATCAAAATGTCCAGAGTCAGGCCACTAGAAATGAACATTGGCTCACAATATTACAAGACCTTCCGGAGTTTTGTTTAAAGAACGTTCAAGTTCAAGCTCACTTGTTGATGTTATTTTGCCAATCAACTGCCAAATCTTGAACAACTCGGACACGACCAAGACAGAGACGAGCTTGACTACTCGACTTTATGGGATCGCAGCACTGAAGCACCACACTATGATCTCCTCTAGCAGATTCAACCTGAAGTATTGAGAACGTCACCCATTTGTACAACTTAAACAGCTCTTGTAACTAACCGTTGCAACATCAACCAGGAATGGTATAACGACCAACGGAATACGCGGATTCGTGCTTCCCAAACGAGCCATCGCAAATGCCACAGCGGCGTTCAGAGTCCCTTTCAACTCAGTTTTGCTCTCTGGATACTTTGTGACGACGTCGCGGATTAATTTCAAAAATATCTCTGCTGCCATTTGGATGACCACTGCGTCCTCTTTCAGGGTGACATCCAGAAGCACAGCCGTGCCTCGCACGAGTGAGGTTGCGGTGCATTCAGGTGGGAGCGATATTAACGCTGCGTCGATCAGTGCATTGGCTTTCTGAAGGGCTGTTATGCGTTCTTGGAATCGTGGGGATGAGGCCAGGTCGACCTGAAACGGTCTGTCTGCCAGTTAGAAAAGGGATATCGTATTTTCCATTGTCGTTTAATTGATGTATTCTCACGGTCCTGAGACTTACGATTTCTTCACCGTAGACATCTACAGCGTACTGCATCATGACGACTTTTTCACTTGTTCGTGATGTACGACGTTTCTGTCGAAGTCAGAATCTTCTCCACCATCAACTTTCACTAGTTAAGAATATCCCTTACTTTGGCCGATTCTGACAGTACTGCACCTCGAAGTGGCTCGGACCGCTTCTGGTGTATTGCCGGGCTAGAAAAACGCTCGACTGGTTGATCTTCCATTGATGTCTTGCGCGTGTAGTGCGGATTTCCAACCTCATCTGAGGATGTTTTTGGAAGCTGAGAGCTTTGACCCTCGACTGGTGAACGACTATGTCTTAGTTTTCTTTTGCGCAGGATGTCTTGAAGTGCTTTCTGATCGCTTTTCTGATGGCAGATTTCAATTGTGAAAATATTTGGCGTTCTGACAGTCATATTTTACCTCAAAGAGATGGGCAAATTTTTTTGCACGAAGAAGTTTCAAGGCTTCGAGCGTCAGTTCACATATATCGTACTTGATATCTTCGGCCTTGGCGTAATTTTCGTCTTCAACAGCGGTACTTTTTTTCGCTTCCATATCCTCAATTTGCGATCTGATCTTCGAGATACAATGATCAACTACTGTCGTATCAGAGAGTTCAACCACACGTACTTTTCCAAGTTCTTCCAAAACAACTTTTGTCTTTGCTGCTTTATCAAATTCTTCCTCTGAAAAAAGTGTTTTTATAGATGTTTTTTTTACAACAAAGGCGAAGTTTATGTTTTTATTGAAGTGCGATAAATGCTAACTTCGAACAGCGCAGTCTTTGTAGGCATCCAGTTTGCTAGTCAAAAGAGCAACCGTGACCAGCTTCCCATGGCCTTTCCTTTTTCCAGCAGAATCTCCGTTGTGGTCACTGAAATCAGATGACATGAACCACAGTATACCGTTATACATAGGCTTTGCATTGCGTACTAGCCGAGCCGTGAGCGGGATGGTACGAAAGGGAGCGTCAGTGATGAATAACGCTTCGATGGATAACGTTGGAAAGATTCATCACTTGGATTGCTATCGTTGGTTTCGGAATATGTCTGATGGAGATCCGTGGGCGTCGACGCATCATACTAAGACACCAGAATTTCGCTCGTATTCATAGCTGATCTGACACAGGTCAAAGCCCGTTTCATACCGGTTCTCCATAAACTGAAAACGAAGATATTCCAACCTGGAATACAATGAAGAGATTTCATAAAAATTGCGCCAGATGAAGATCGGTCGATGTGAGCAGTGGTCAGATGTATACCTGATCGTACCGATTTTGTGGGTTCTCGATGAAATAAGGGCACACAATCTTCAGCAATCGTGTAATGACAGGTGGTCTGAAAACGATTTCTTTCGAGTGGGTGCGGCCGCACCATGATGACGTTGGTGGACCTTCAAATCTAACACCACTATCAAACAAGAGCCTCTAAGTTAGCCTGAAAGAATGGAATATTTCATCAGCACTTACGCAATTTGCTGACCCGAAGTGCCATATTCATCGCTTGGAACCATTAGGTCGTCTTCACCCAATGCAAAAACATCAAGGTGTGAAGCTGAAATATAGTTCCACTTCGACAAGCAAGAACTGGTAATAAAATTTATCGTACGAAGAAAGTAGCGATGTGGTAGAACATGGATCCGTTCAATGGACGTAACAGAGTCCAGCTCGATGACGAGCTCTTGTGGATATTTGCAAAATCTGGGGACCAGACACTTATGATCTCGTTGTTCATTCAACGTGTCTGAACATTATCTGTGAATAGATCACGCACTCTTCCGATATCCAGCCACCGGAGTTCTTCGAAGAAGACAGTGAATCTGGTTGAAATCCATCTTGATACGAAGAGCAGCATATGATTCGATAATATACTCGGGATGAGCGATTGTTTCTTCTTTTTGGAGGGACAAAAAATGACTGACGCCATGAACGAGTTTTTCGAGGGCGATGAGTATATCTGGGATAATGCTGCGGCATCAAGAATTGTTAGGGCCGATGATTAACCCATCGGAGATGTGAGAAACCACAACCAATCAACGATGACGGAACCGCATCACTAAGTTAAACAATTTCGAGACAGATTTCGTTGCCAAGCTTAGCTTTGCCACTTTCAACTGGATTGTTTGAACTCGATGGTGCTAGTGACGTGCCGCATCTGCCCTAGAACTTGGTGGACTAATCTAACCTGATTTTGCATTCGGCTTTGAATGATCTCTTCGGTCCGTTATATCCACACATATCAATATCCCAATCAATATACTGCATTAAACCTTTATAACTGCTGTTCGAGTAACCATAAACTTGTCTCTCATGGCTTTGTCATATAGCTTCATCATCTCAAAGCTTTATCACTCATGGCTGCCGAAAGGCAGCAGATAACAAACTGAGAATTTTGGACCGGTGAATAACGAAAATGGAATTTCTAATAGAGATTTCGGTGACAATTCTGCAGCAAGAGCTTGTGATGATCGACTTATACTGATGTAAATACATACCGTACATATACACACATGGTATAAAACTAATGTACGCTCATAGGCTTTGATAGTACGGTGGTAATCTAAGGAAGTATCATGTCCCATCGTACATCATCTGCATGTAATTTTCCAAATCTATCCAAACAAAACCTATTCAATTTTTCAAAACTTTGGGTTGCAACCTTATTTCAAAATTTTGGATGCTCATCCGGATTTCATCGTTCATATTCCTCACGAATATGAACAGTGAATCAAACATCATTAAAAATGCGCGAAGTTGTTAGGCAATGGATGTGCTTCTGCTCCAACCTGCAACGGATTGCTACAGTGTCCGCTCTATAACGATGTAACTGTGTGAGGTGATATCCTCTTGATTTGGATTTTGTCAGAGCAAGGATGAGAACGCAGGATTTATTGGTTGGTCTTTCGTTCCTCGGATTATTTTTCGTCAGTCATGCTGCTATTAGCGCACCCACGACAAACCCAGATACGATGGTTCCCCGCAATGCGATCAATTTTACATTCATACCATCGACAAAAACCTACAGAAGTGCTGCTCTTGATCCGACAAAAGATTTGAAGCTGACTGGATGGTATGATTTAGAGCGTCAGTTCATGGCTGCGGTGCAGCCGAAAAAACTGACAGTTGGTACGGATTCCCAGAGTACCATAGTTTATGAGTGGTGTGATAACATTTCGCTCTAGAGGACGTCATTAGCGTGTATGCAAGCATAAATAAAGGTGGATTCAGCCCCACCGAATATCTGAAAAAACCAGTACGGACTGACGCACTGACAGACATGCCTAACCAGATGAAATCATTATCATGTTGCAGCAAGTGACTGGCCTTGTTGCCCTGTTGGCAGTTGGGATTGTTTATATCGTTGGATTCATTTTTGGCATGATCGGATTCTGCATCTACCGATGCTGCTTCCGCACACCAGCACCATATTTGGGTCCGCAAGATGATGACATCAAGAAACGTGCACTTCTGACAAACGGTGCCCTTATCAGTGGCCTGTTTATATTGTAAGTTGAACTGGCATTGGACTGTTTGCTGCACGCCGAAAACCATGTCTCTTCTAAAGGACTGGTATCATCATGATGTGTTTGTCGAGTGGCGATCTTATCAAATCAGTGAATAACGCTGAAGCAGTCTTAAACGCTGCTTTTCTGGACATGAAGGGTGTTGTGGATAACACAGCACTCGAAATGAACAATGTTACGAAAATCGGATTTGGAATTTACTCCGAAGCTATGGAGGATGATATAAAGAGTGAGTGAGCATAGAATCTTTCATCATGAAGATAATCCGCATTTATCTTTTTCTGTTTCAAGATATCGGACACATAATCAATGACGCCCTGATAAAACAATTTGAGACCAATGGAGTGTTCTCGAGCTTACAAGCAATTACAGATGTCGACAAGAGTGTGTCTGTTTTCTTCAAAATAAAAAATAAGACGATCATTTCTTGCATATTTCAGACATCAGATCATTGTCTGCTGAACCCGGAAACCTTGTCAGTCGTAGAAACGAAGTTTACAATGACGCTGTGGCGATAAGAAATACCTTGGTCGGTGTCCATGTCTTATGCAGTATACCAGGTCCCTGCGAAACTCTTTCAACAAAAACCCGGGAAGCAAGTCAGGTTTTCAACCCAGTGGAGGTATAGGTGAATAATTACCACAAACTGTAAAAAGAGAAAAGGCAGATTCCTCACTTAAACTGGATTAATTGAAACAATCCTAACAAAGAAGACGAAGAACGAGTTTTCGTCCCAGAACGGTGTTCGCTTTTTCCGATTACTCTGTCTTGCGAGCAAACTGGACCCATGAATAGCAAAATCAGTCAGTGGTACAGCTAGCAAGTGGACCTTCTCTCTCTGTCACAGGCTCGGTCTCTTTTCACTGATTTTAGCGTGCATGGGTCCAATTTTGTTGGCATGAGAGAGTACGGAGTAAACATTGATTGAGATGAAATCCAAAAAAGAGCTTTCTCCTTGAGATGCCGACCATTTTAAGATTAGGTTAGATCCAGATTTCATGTTCCGGCGGTCAATTTATAAGATTATAACTCTAGAACTGATTTTCAGTTCCTGAAGGAAAGCAGTATGCGGGCGAATGTTGACATTGAGAAGCGGTTCCACAATTTTTCGTTGGGGATGCTTTTCATATATTTCCGAATGTTCATATTAAACTGGATCGAAAATACGGAATGATCTGAGGTGAAACTGCTTTAGATTTCGATGGCTGGAGCCCAAACAAATCTGAATGGAATGGTATCACAAAACCTGGGAGACAAAGCAAGCAATAGTAAAACGCAACTGCTATCGCTCCACGAGCAGATATTTAGTGACACAACACGTTTTCAGCAAGGTACTTTCATGACACCATTGTTACATAATTTCTCTACCATTTTCCCCTTTTGTAGATATCCGCGGTCTTGTAAAGACTTTCAACACTTCGCTCACGGGCTACGTTTCCCCGGTGGAAACCTTTGCGAAAAGATTTGCAGCCATGATCGAAGGGCACAGAATCAGCCTTGTCTCAGTCGCTTCCACTCCAAAAAAATTCGGTTCCACCATGTAAATTGACTATAATTATCTTCCTACGCCAAACTGATTCCATGACCAAGTCGTTTGAATGACATCAATTCCGCAGATAGCTCCGGTGGCGCAATCGGACTTGCCATATTTTTTGGTGTCCCAGGAATAACCACACTTGTTGGTTCATGGTTTGGATTTACATTTTACAATATTGCGACTCCTCCATCGGAACGTCAGGGAACAGCAGTCATCGGAGGCCACTTCCTCATGTTGTAAGTGGGGACGATTGGCATGTTGACGTTTCAAGAACATTTCAACCTAATGGCAAAGCCCAGAAAAACTCTAATTCTCTGTTTCCCTTAACCACTGGTATGATTATACTGCGAAGAGGGACAGCTATTTTCAGAAGCAGCTGCAACACTGTGAAGCGTAATTACCGCTGTTAGGTACAATTTCAGCAGAAATCGCCGGCGTTGTCGCTGCAGACAGATCGTACCCCATTTCAAAAAAGCGATGCGTGCATGAACTAGTTTGTTAACACGTACAGTTTACACGTATGAATGAAACAGGTTTGCGTGTTTTTGACGAGCACCAGTAGGTATCGCTTTGAGATCTTGTGCTTGTCGACAATCTATATTCTAGTGATTTAGAATCTACCTGGTAGTAGTTTCATCCTTAAAACTAAAGAATTGATTTTCAAGAAATTCGTTAATTTACTTTGAAAGTTTGAATTCAAGTACCGAATAAGCGCCATAATTTGGCGCTATTATTACATGAAACTTGGTATTCTGTTCCGGTATCAAGGTGCTAAGCATGAAAATGCCGACCGTTCAGTCCCGGTAAAGTACTAGGTGAAAATACTGTATTTCTGGTAAATTAAGCAATATTATCCGGTATGCAGAACGATCACGAATTTCAAAAATCCGGTAACAGGTGGTTTTTAGCATCCGAACTCTTTATCAGTTTCTGGCCGGTCAACCGGTTATTTTCAACGAAGTTTCTCTGCTCTCCACTAAAAACCATTTTGTCTGATTGATCTATACTAACTTCTTCGATATCCTTTCAGTTCAGTCTATGAAATCTTGCTGTTTGCTTGGATTCTGATGGTTATCGTCATGCTTGTGATGCTCCTGGCATCCCAAATCGACAGCGCTATATGCCCTATATTACAAGGCGATGCGTCAAATTTTTCTGAACTTGACACGGTAAAGATAGATGAGATATGATCTTCATCAATAATCCATCCATTTTGATATTTCAGGCCGTTGTGAGTTTCAATAAAGATGTTGGTGTTTTGAACTTAACCGTTATGGGATCACAACTGGTAATCGGCAGCATTTTCACTCAATGCAAGATGGACACTTCGATCTACAAAGCATTGACACTCAGTTCAGTCTTCAATGTTGATGACATACGTGTCCGTTTCAACAAACAGAACATCAATGCCACAATTGAAACGCTCAAAGTATCTTTGACGACTTCCTTCAACCTTGCCGACAGCACCTACCAAGCTATCAATACAGCAGTTAACAAAGCGGACGCGGTAGTTACCGAGCTCACAAGTGGCCCCATTCTGATTCTGGAGGTTAGAATTACTATGTAATGAGACGACAATGTACAGATCAAGATGTTCTTGACCAAACGAGCTTGAACGTTAAACAGAAATAGTTTCTCCTTTTCCTTAGACTGTATGTAGCATGATGTCACTTGCAGACTATTTTTTGTCCACCCCTCCCCCATCCGAGGGGGGGGGGGGGATTTGATTGCATCACAAAAAAGTTGGCGCTAATAGATTGTAGTGGTGTTTTCCGAGGATTGAGTGTGGCTGTTCAAATGAAAAGTCTCTTTGCACCAACGACTGAAAGGAGAAGAATGGGTGGAGGACAAAGGGAGTGATTAAAATGTTAAAATCCCGTTTATGTGGGTAACAAAGCGAACGCAGGTGCATGATGCAGTTCCACTGATGTGCGCCACTGGCCTTTGTCATACTCGTAAGTACTAGTAGGTCATGCCTGCCTGCCAGCCCCTATACGTAGTCATTTCACTCATGCCCACATGGTGATAGCATAAGTGAATCCCATTCACCATTCCAACCTCACTCTGTTTGGAGTTTCTTAACACGTGAACCAGGTCTGGAAGAAATTCTGCCGGATGCAGTTTCAATCAGATCTCCCTGCCAATCAGAACTGGTCACAAAGAATCAATAATGAATTTTTCGATGTTTTAACAAATTTGACGGTCCTAATCTGAACTAGAGTGTTCAAATAGGCTCAAATTTCAGGCCGAAACTAAACGAAACCATTTTTTTTCGCAGCCTAAACGAATCTAAACAAAGTGAGTCAGCGCACTAACCTAACCTAAACGAAATTAATCGAGCCACCTAAAACCCTAAACTAACCTAAACTATAATATCACTTTGTTCTCTACGTCTCCTCCAATAAGTTCAAGCCACCTTCGCCCTATCGATTGACTGAGGGGAGACAGGCAAGTGGCTTGAACTTATTGGAGGAGACGTAGCACAATGCTCTTGATTCTTTTTCATGTCTAACTCAAGTTTCGTGGAAATCACCCTGAAGTCAAGTCTAAACCGAACTAAATGGCTCTGTTTTGTGACCTATTCTAAACTAACCTAATGTTGTTGCTGCATTTCTGCAGCCTAAACTACCCTAAACTTTAGGTTAGTTTAGGTACGTTTAGGTTGGACGGCCTATTTGAACACTCTAAATTCTGAACTGAACGTTTTTTTTCTTTCTTACCTGTCGATATGGCGGTCTTTAAATGTGCGAAGTAGGTCTCCGGGAAGAGATTCTACATTTTTAACTTCAAATGGTGAAAAACCTATTCGTTCACTGAGTTTCTTTTTTCTGGCTTGAAAAACCTGAATTTGATGAATTCTGTCATTCGTGGCATATCACCCAGTTCAGATTTTTCCAAGCATAATTATTTTACATGTTTTTGTAAGTGGTTGCAATTAAGATGATTTTGCGGCGATGAACAAATATCCTCTGGAGAAAGTTTGTGTCCCACGACTCGTTTGCCGAGATGAAGAAAAATGTTTTTCTCAAAGTTTATGCTACAGTTTTGGCAGAATTTTCCAGCCGAGTTAATCGGAATTAATAATGGTTCAATTGCTTTCGAAATTCACGTATTCGTATCTGAATCGAAGATTTGGTTTTGTTCTGAAATGAGTTCTAGGTTGGAAATGAACTGCCAACAAAGCATACCAAAGTTGTCTCATAGTTGTTGCCTTTGGTAATGCACTTCGGGGAGAAAAGTTGATTGCCACGAGGTAATATTATAAAACCTCATGTAATATTTCAAGTGGTACACTCTTGGCAGACCAGTGACAAATCAAGAGCATTAGATAATGCTCTGTCTAATGCTCCTGGACAAATTATGCGGGACGTCGCTCTCGTTGTGATGGGAATTTGTAACCACCTCCTTGTAATGTATACTATGGGCGATTTTGGCAAGATTGAGTGGCATTCATTATCTCTATCTAGGGACCAGCACCGTTCGCGTTTTACTGGACAGAACTGGACGCAATCAGTTTCTGCGAGAACTGAACGGAACGGAAGAACGGGACGGAAAAAAATTCGCTTCGAAGCGGACTGAACGGAACCGAGCGGAATGAAAAATTAAATAACGCTATTGATTTAGCTAGAAAAATACAAAAACAGCGAAAAATCCGTTTTTCTAACCGGTTTCATAGCGCGGAAAACGGAAACTTTTCGCCCAAAACAGTGGACGGAAAGAAACGGTTAAACCGTTCAGCTCAGTCCAGCTCAAGCTGAACGGCGCAGGTCTCTACCTCTATCCCCGGTGGCAAGCTGTCACCACCAGTAAAGGCGTTGCGCCAGTCAAGCTGACATGATACGCTCGCTAATCTAACTTATTAGCGCACAGTTCGGTTTAGTAGATGATCGAGCTGTAGTTTTATTGCTTCAACATAACTTTTGCATTTCTAGAATTTGCAAGGGATGATGGTGCGCCTAGAAAGATCGCTCGGAGAAATTATCCCATTATTCACTCAAGCCGAGGAAAATAGTCCCAGTCCTGCTTCTTGGCCGGTGACTGCTTGGAAACCAAACGGAAAACGGGATTGTCAGAATATCTTGACCGATTCTCTCCCGAAGCTGAAATCCAAAACTGTAAGTGCTTTTCAAAGCACTGTATGGTAAATTCCCAGGAGGTATTAAAAGTTGATCTCACAGTTGCCCTGTACAGTACGGTTTAGGTACCCCCCCCCCTTCATGAGTACACCATAGCGTGAGTTGAGTTTCGCACCTTTATATTTTCACAGTCTGGCAGGTTTCCGTTTTATGACGAACGGCGGCTCTTGTAAAGTCAATTGAGTTCCTTGATCCAGGGTGCTTGAAGCCTTGAATCTCCTAACCCCGTTCCGGGTTCGAGCCCAGGCGCTGTTGTGGTGAACGCCAAAGTGGTTTCTGTGGTGAATGCCAAGTGGTTTCTGTTTTCGAGCTGGAGAATTATTCATTAAAAGTTCGGCCTTCCCCTGTCGGCCGAACACAGCCGCTACCCAAAGACTCACATTACTCCAGGGATAAGTAATAACTCCAGTAATCACCACAGCGCTTGCAACGAATTGTTGTGAAGACCGACAGCAACACAAAAGTTCTTCTTCAAAAGGTCGAAGCCACTTTGAGTGAAGTACGATGATTCTGCTCCTTGATAAGCAAAATTCTTCTCCTTATTAATAGCTTCTCGTTTCTTGTTGGCGGATACTTAGTCGAATAACGTGCCACCAAGGTAGTCTAGCGTTAACGGCTACCCGCACACACTTTGCTTAAAACACGCACAGATATCGGTTTTGTTTTGAGCCCTTTGGTTCTCATACAAGAGAGAAAAAGAGAGAGATCTATGATTAGGACAAAATGGTGATCGGCCAACTATGAGACGATAATTCAACGTCATTATGTAATTAGTCTGGTTTATCGATGACGCGAGTATATTGACAGGCCGCTTTATTAGCCACGATGATGGAGTTCAAAGCATCTGTCGAGCGATGGAAGAGCAGTGCTATTGACGCAAAAGCCGCCATATTGGCGACCAAAGAATTTTTCCAAAAAAGCGGTGACGCCCCGGATTCCACAAATCAGGTAATGTTTTAACAAGCTGTATTATATGGCTGAATGATTTTCAAAGTCACATTTTGCAGAACAGCGCCTCTGTATTGGCCACAAACGTGAGACTGAAGCTGTGGCCCGAAATAATCATGTGAACGTTTTTCTTTCACCTCAAGATCGCAAAAGGATATGGAAGAAGACTAGTGGATAACGCCTACCAATATATGGATTTCGTCATACGCTCGGTAAGCTTTCGTTGGGAACGCAGAATGTTTAACCAAGCATAATGTCAACAGATCACCGCAAATAAAGTTCACCCCTCCCCCTTCGAGATGTTGGACAAAAACTAAAAGTTTTTAGTTGATAGCTCAGGCTACGCCCTACCCTCTTGATGTAGTTCAAGAATCTATCTGTTAAAATTTTTCCAACCACTTAGTCAAACTTTTCCAACTTGGTGAGTGACTGAGGTCGCCAACTTGCATGCTAGTGCTGTAATGGCCGATCCCTAACTCATTTGCTCGTAGATAACTGATGACGTGGGCCACTGTAGACCGTTTTATGACGCATTCCATGGGCTGACAAGTCTGGTTTGCAATGCTATGATCCAACCGATTGTAGGTTTTTATTGACAGAAATTCATGAACAGTGTAATATTGCCATGGGTCATTTCAGAATGGGATATGGTTTGCGATGGGCCTTATGTTGGTCATGTACATACCAATTTCGGTGCTCAATACGTATCTCAGCGAGTTCTATAGCCACATCGAAGCACCTGTTGCAACCGACGTGCCCGGACCATACGGCGATACAGCAGCGGGTGCGAATGGCATGGTCATAACAATCAATTTAACCGAGGCTGTCAGTCCTCCGACGGAGAGGAGAAAGTCCTTGTGAGCAGCCATGCCTTCTCTCATACCTGTCAAATGAGAAACTCTATAAATAACCCTGTCTTTTCTGCAGATTACGTAGGATGGTACCGGGACGACCGAAGTACAAGCGGCCGCTTTCCATGGAGATATAGCACATCAGAGAAATTTGGTTTCACTTTGAATCCAGGGATTCCGAGAGCAGTCTGACTGGAGGTCTGCTGGCACAAAAACAAAAGCTGGTTATGCTCGAGATCACACCAGAACGTCTGAAAAACATGAACGTTTTGTATCCTGATAAAGTTTTATGTTCTATTGCATTTTGTCGTCGACCGTACCAGTGTGTTTTGATGATCGATTGCGAGGAGGCAATGAAAATCTTGCATAGTTCACCAATGTATGATAAAATTCAAACTGAGAACACAGCTGAAAGTTAGCAGTTCAAAGGTATACTTACCATACGACGTGGGTTTTGCTAAATACGCTGACCAAAAAGCGGGAACTCCGCACAATGCACCAAAGGTGAGCTGCTATTCGAGCTTGTTTTCGTATCACGACCAGAGCATTGCTACGTTCACCGTTCTCGAACTGCGCTGTGAGTCAATAGCTTTTCGGGAAATCGAACTGCAATGAACTGCAGCGACTGAAATCAAAATCTGAACTGTACTTAACTGAGCTGTGCGTCAGATAATTCTTCAATTGAACTTTGAACTGAAAGTCTCGGAAAATTAACTCAGAAACAAAGGCTGGGAAGTCTCCACGCTGTGTAGGCCGAAATTTTACAAGTCACCAAGTTTCGACGTTCGGGCAAGACCATTATAGACATGTCTATAATGATCTTGCGTTCGGGTTCACCATTAACCTGAGTACGTCTCCGCCAGAACGAAGAGTGCTCTACTCTACGTCTTCACTCTGCCGATTGGCTGAGTGAATAGGCGCAAGTGTACCGTTCGTTTTGGCGGAGACGTATTCTTCGGTTGGAGCAACGCCGTTCACGAAATCCGCTTTGCTGGCGCTTTGCTTGCGCTTTGATTTGACTCTAGAAGCAAGCCCGCTGATTTCGGGAACAGCATTGGTTAGTACCATCCCCAAACCTTTGCTAACGGCTCCCTGTGTGTGGAGCCAACTCTGAAAGAAAGTTAGTACCTTCGGATATTTCCGAACTCATTGAAGTCTAGAAAATGTCCGAAAGCCCTTTTTGTGGCTTGTTTTTAACTGAAAAGGTATTGTAGTCATCAATCAACATACCAAACAAAGCATCGCGATTCTGAAAAACTTCGATTATATTTATTTGGAGCTGAACGAAACCGCAGACAGAGTTTTGTGGTTTGGGTCATTCTACAGAAGAACTGCTAGCTAATTTACCGATTTCGAGGTGTTTCATGCTGCATCATGCTGCTTCATGCAAGGTCCTTTGACGGGATTCGCTTCACAATCGAACCAATGATGTTCTAGTAATGATGTTACTACTACATCTTGTTTTCACCGTAAGTACAGCTAGCACGTGATGCTGTACCGATGTTCAGCCAAATGTCGAAATAAATGAACCTACAGACAGGTGACCACCACAAACCCAGGAAGAGGACAATCCGTTTGATGTCTGCTTATCATTAACATGCTTATCAAGCTTTCTGCTAATCGTCTGATTACGTCAAAATGCGGCGGAACAACTGTGCTAATCGATTCGTCATTTCCCTGTACGGTTGTTTCAGCTGCACAGATCGATACAGGCAAGCTGGTGGCATTTTCGAGGCCGACTCCGGTTTAGAAATTGTCGCTGTTGGACATTATTATCATCGTTCCTTTTCCCATTCATTTTACCTTCTTAGTAGTCTTATCAAGGGGACACAAGATAATTCGGGAATCATATTTGCACAACTGGATCATTTTTGCATCTGTCGACAACTATTTTCATCCCCGATTGTGAGTTCATATTTCGAAAATCGAAATATACCTGAAGAAATCTCAAACAATGGGGTGAAACGCACACATCGCCCTAGTTTGACGATATTTCCGGTGTTTTGATTTTTTTGAATTATTCATGGAATGCTCATCTTGTTGCGTTTGCAGAGAAGGCGAAAGATCGGATTTTGGATTCAGATCTCGTGATTAGCATTTTGGATCGGCTTCCGTTTTTCTCGACTATTCAGGAAAACAATGGACCAGGCGAATCAAAGCGGAATGCCATTTATCGATGGAGATGTCCATGAACTGGAAGAAAATGAAAGCTCGAGGATGATGGCACGTCAGAACGGACATCTTCATGGTGAGAGCCCATGAGGAACCTTATTCGTAATTCTCACCTCACATACATGCCAGTCTCGTCTTTAAATGCTTTGATCGAGTTCAAAAAAGATTTTCAGTTTGCAGAAATAATAATTCAATTGAGAATCTTGTCGTTTTTTACGTTTAGAGATGGCATTTGATTTATTTGCGATTTTTTCAGTTTCAAGAGAATGATGCAAAAATCGAGCTTTAATTCTGCTTTTGTTTGGTTCCTGTCGTTGGGAAGACATCGGTTTTTGCTTAGTTGTGTTTTCTGGTTCAAGATTTGTGATAATTGAATTTTGTATTGTTATTTCAGGCCATGTCCTCCGCACAAAATCCTCCGTCGTTTCTTCGCATTATCAGGTCCCAGAAGAGCTAATCGGAGTGGAGAACTTGGATTCGATAACGCTGAGGTGAGCAAGTTCAGGACGGTGCAGGTTGAATGCTCGAGTCAAGGGCATTTCAGGCATAAAGAGTGCGGTTAAGCTGATAACCGGAAGTCAATCTATCTAATCTGCTGAAATTGTTTACATGATTAATTATACGTTGAATTTCTCCCCGGAATCGGAGTGAAAGCATTTGATCCCGAATATTCGAATATAACATGCTTTGGAGAAAAATATTGCGTTCGAAATTGACATTGTTTTTATAAATATCGATGGAGGAGAGAATCAGTTTCTGAATTAGGCATTTTGCTGGAAATTCTTTACCTAGCACGAGGAATTTAAGTTATTTTTCCCCCACAATAAGGCTGGTTTCTTTGTCTTGACAAATTTGAAATGAATTTGCAGTACAGCAGTATACGAGATCTCGAAAAATTGAAATTTTTGGACTGCAATATCTTACGCGAAATATGCATGAATTTTTACCTTTGCTCCGCATGGCTTCCACGTTTCCTTGTTCATTTCCAGTTGGTACAACATCAACGCCTGGCTGCCCGCCGTTTCCGGTCGATGTTGTGGACTCATTAAATCAGCCGGCGACAAAGTCCAACCGAAGCAAATTCTTCGTGGTGTGAATGGCATTGTCCGACCTGGAGAACTGTTAGCAATCATGGGTTCGTAATCTATATAATTCTCTTCTTTGTTGATTTGGCGCTAACTGGTGAGAAATGGCCGCAGGGGCAAGTGGTGCCGGAAAGACAACTTTGCTCAATATTCTCAATGGGTGAGCTTAATCACTGACTTCGAAAGTTGATTGCAGTTGACTGTGTTTTTCCAGACGGAATCAAGGCGCGCTGAAAGTCGAAGGGTCTATTTGCATTAACAATCGGAAAATCGGAAAGGCTGTCACGAGCATTTCAGCGTATGTGCAGCAGGTGAGAAGTTTGGCTGATAAATATTCTGAAACGTGCCAGGAATGTTTATTAATAAACTGGTAGTGTCATTATTGATTTGATTTTATTACTGTATTGTCAAGAGAAAATTAATTTCAAATTCTTTTCTGTTCACTCTGTGAAAGCTTGGGTTAATGATGAGAGCAATTTAGAGACATTTCATTTTACACGAGGTCTTTTTCTTGTTGTCTCTATTCAGATGGCGTGTATCATACAACATCTGCTTCTTCACCAAAATTCGGTCACTTTCAATTTACAATGGCGATTTAAGTGTTAAAGCTTCAGTGTTTTAGGGTACTTTGACATTTCTTAATCCATTCTGCTTTTTCGGAGTACCGGTAATTTTGCTGTTTTGAATTAGTCATTGCTTGATTTGTTTCGATTTATCTACGGAAAATATCTGTCTAGTTTTCTTTAGACCACGGCGAGTATGTGCCACAGAGAATGATTTTTAGTTTGGATTTTCTTGCTTATTTATTAGTATGTCCAAAATTCAGTTTTATTGAATCTGAATCAGTTTATCCACGATAACTTTGGTCGCTCGCATGAAGCGACAAACATGGAATAAGTTCTTCTGACACTATGCGAAATTCGATGTCTCTTCTCAACATGATAATTGCCAAAAGTGCTGTGTGAAAAGTGTGAATCGGTGAACAGAACAAGGACGTTCGACTTGCTGTTTTGGACTTCAGTGTTTATTTAAAAAGAGCCAGTCCTTCGTTTCTCGCGAATCTCTTGTAGAAATTTTGACTGAATTTCGTGAATATTTTTGTCGAAATTTGTTATTGCCACTGTATGTACACGCCTTCTTCTTCCTACGTGTATTTTCCTGTTCTCCAGGTTGATCTATTCATTGGCACGCTAACTGTTCGCGAGCATCTGATATTCCAAAGCCAACTTCGAATGGACAAGCACATATCATTCGATGATCGTTTGAAGCGTGTCGAAGAAGTCATTGCCGAACTCGGGCTAACAAAATGCTCAAACACCACAATCGGCATTCCTGGAAGAATTAAAGGAATTTCTGGTGGGGAAATGAAGCGTCTAGCATTTGCATCTGAAGTCCTGACCAATCCACCTCTGATGTTCTGTGACGAACCCACTTCCGGTCTGGATGCCTTCATGGCGCAGAATGTCGTCGGTGTTCTGAAAGACATGGCTGAACGTGGCAAAACTATCATCGTGACGATCCATCAGCCTTCTTCAGAAACCTTCGCCATGTTCGATCGATTGCTGTTGATGTCGGAAGGACGAGTTGCATTTCTTGGAAAAGCTGATCGCGCCAAAGATTTCTTCAACCGCCTTGGGTATCCCTGCCCGTTGAACTTCAACCCTGCTGATCATTATATCCATTCACTGGCTATCATTCCGGGTCGAGAGCCAGAATGCCGTGATCGTGCTGCCAAAGTTTGTGATGCATTTGCAGAATCCGGAAAAGGAAAGGAGATTGTGGAAGTTACGAAGAAGATTGCGCTCGATAGCAACGAGATTGGGGGAAAAGGACCGAGACGATCGGCATACAAAGCGGGATGGTGGAAGCAGTTCAAGGCAGTGTTATGGCGAAGTGGACTGGGTGTCATTCGGGAACCGCTGATCGTCAAAGTCCGACTGCTGCAGACTGTATTTATTGCGCTTTTGTTGGGGTTGATCTATCTGGGACAGAAGATGACGAGTGAAGGAGCATCTAATATCAACGGAGCCATCTTCTTGTTTCTCACCAATATGGTATGTTTCTCCCGGTTGATTGAAGAGAGCCTGACTGGATGCTCGTTAGGAGGTTTCTACCTCGATAGAACCTTATCCCAAAATTGTCCACGGAGCAAAAAATTGTGTCTCGTGAAACTCTGACCTTTGTTGTTGTGGTTTTCAGACATTTGGAAACATGTTCGCCGTAATCAATGTCTTCACTCAGGAGCTGCCCATCTTTCTCAGAGAGCATTCAAACGGGATGTATCGAGTCGATGTCTATTACATCTGCAAAGTTCTGGTTGATGTGCCAACCTTCATCATCATCCCGTTCTTGTTCACCGCGATTGCTTATTGGATGATTGGAATGTATCCAGATGTTGGAGTGTTCTTCATGGCCTGTGCTATCGTGACATTGATTACTAATTGCGCTGTCAGCTTTGGTTATTTCGTCTCCTGTGCTGCTGGAACGGAGAACTTGGCTGTTGCACTTGCTCCTACTTGTATCATCCCGCTCATGTTGTTTGGTGGATTCTTCCTCAACAGCGGAACCGTCCCGAATTATTTTATATGGCTTGCTGTAAGTTGAAACTTGTTAAGAATGTACAGGATATGCCCTGATGGTTTTCAGAAAATTTCAACCGTTCCGTAGCTGTGGTGTGGACTGTAGAGCATACGGTAGTCTGGGGTCCATCACAAGTGGACTGGGTAGTGGTTCGCTCAGACCTTATCTTTTTTTGTATCTTTCGATGTTGACTGGTTTTGTCTCTAAATGCTGTTCTTTTTCAGTACATTTCTTGGTTCAAATACGGAAACGAAGCCATGGTCGTGAATCAGTGGTCTCGAGTAACCAACATCACTTGCACTAACGGGATGTCATGTCCTCATGATGGTCAAGCGATTCTTCGACAACTGCACTTCGATGAGAACAACTTTGGATTCAACTTGCTCATGCTGTTCGTCTTGATTGTTGGATTCCGTGTCCTGGCATTTATCTGTTTGGCTCTCCGCGCTCGTCGGAAATAATCTAAAGCTAATGATTTTACTCCAGTCAGCTGTTTTTGTGATACATTTTAGGCAGCTTCTTTGGATACAGAAGTGACCCGCTTAGTGATCCTCTTTTTTGTTCCCTCCGAAGTGATTTTAAATGTCGGTTTTGAATTCATGATTGTTTTATGCCCTTTATGTTTCTGCTTTTTATCTTATTAATTGGAATTTACGTTTTCGGTAATGATGCGCGGAACATCGATTCTTGGTTTGAGAAGTTACGCCGATGCTCGAGATTACTAAGCAACAGTTGTGAAATATTCTATCACTGTTTTATTTTTTTTCATGCGCGTCGGTATCACCATTTGTTGTGTGGGATTTCGCGGTTTCATTCTGAATTATGTGTATTTACCTACTGTAGATACATTAGCGAGGAAAAGTTCTTTCTGCCTGGTCGTTTCCTCAAATGATAGCGTAAACTGAGGTCTTTGGGAAGAGTTTGCGTTGCGGAAAGCGCCTTCATGACTCAACGAGAAGTTTGTATTGCGGATGGACATACTGCTTTCGCAGATGAAATTACAATTATCGATTCGAATAAATCAATGAAAACTTGCACAATATATCAATTGAATTGTAAAGTGTAAACAGTAAAAGTGAGAAAATTAATGCGTATCAATTATCACTGATAAATCCACGGCTCAGCTATTCAAAAACGTTAAACATTTCTTTGGTTATGATCGGAAAAGTGGTGGCAAGCGCGGGTGTTGCGGGGCAGGTGATCTTTTTTTGGTGGAACATCTGTTTAGGCACATCGGTAGTTTCTTTTAGCACCGATGGAGAGAGATAGCGATCTTCTCTATAGAGGACTGTGATGGAAAATTATGGACACACATTGGTTCCGTGAAGGGATTGTTGCTACGAAATGTGTTGTTCTACCAAAAACGTTATAACCATCATTTTCACTCGCTAAATTCTGCAGTTTATAAAATTTGTGGTACTACGTGACCCGATATTACCCTTTGTTAACATGGTTGCTCTGATCAGTAAATGGGGGATTATCCTTTTGACAACAAGCTGTTGCGCTGTTCAGCCAAACATATTCCAAGCTTTCAGCCGGTCGTCGATAGCGAGCACCGGAATTTCAGGTAAGATCGGCCAGATCCATGAGTAGGCTGTGGCTCTATTCGCCAACAGATCGAGATCGCCGTCATTTCCACTTCGGATAGCATGTATCTGTAGCTACACCGATTAAATGCGAATATTATGGGGATGAGTGTTACAAGTTTGATTCCGGAAAACAATGTGAGCATCATCTTTGTCAGTGTGCGAATAGCGTGGAACCTAGATACGTGAGTCTGAAGAAAGCTGTGAAAAAGAGTGAGCACTTAGTGTGTAATGATTTTTAACAGCTCTGCCAAACCGATATGGACTGCCGCAACCACGTGAATTTATCGGGGGGATCGTATGACGAGTACTTCGAAATTATTAACTGCGTCGGACCAACTCGTGGCTGCCCCAGTAGCAGCGGACGCAAACACTGCGTGACAAATAGAATTAGGCCTCATGACATGGAATAGTAAACGGATTAAAGCTGACAGAATGAACTGGAAATGATCTCCAAGTCACCAATGCATACGTCATAGTTCTCAACCAGGATGGCAAAGATTGCCTACCGACACTTTCAAATGAGTTACAGCGCAATTTGTTTGCTGGGTAGCTCAGCAGATACCGCAGTAATTATCTTATCGCCGGGAATCGCAGTTTCGTTTTCGGGTCGTTCCATACGCGTGTCTGACCATGCAATGCCACTTTCCTTTACGTCATATCTGGTATAATAACTTACGCATGACAAATTACTGCCAGGGGTTTGTGCAGTGTCTTGATTCGTGACGTACTCATGCGTGTAATCTTTATACTAAAGTGCTAACGTTCGTACGTCACACTGATTGAGTTGAGTAGTTGGATTTTGCGCAACTGCAAACACATGTTTGCCCGCTGCACTGATCGCTTCAGTGTGTGTGTGTGTCACACCGAGTGAAACGTTGATTGACTGACTGAATGATTTGGGCATCTACCGCAACAGCGGGACAAGGTCATTTTTTCTCCCAACACACTTTGGCTCAACTCCCGAACCTATTACCGGTAGAAAAAACAATCACAGGGGTTTCCGGTTTGCCTAACAATCCGAAGGTTCCCCACCCCCCTCCCCTCCGGTTGAACACTGAACAACCCGAAGGCCCCCCCCCCCACCTTCCGGTGGAACCCCTCATAACACGAAGGGTTCCCCCCTTCCGGTGGAACACCTAACAATCGGAAGGGTTGGACAATTTGAGTGTAGCAGCCTAAGACTTGGAACTCCAGAGTGAATTTTTTGATCTCTGCAGATTTCTGCGCGTAGCGCGGAACACGCAGCTAGTAAGCTATTATGTACCAAATTTTGAAACGGATCCTTGACCAGCGGCTTGTATGTTGCTAACGCACGTAGAGTGCAGCACTGAAAAGATTTATGGATTGCTAATAGTTTTAGCCTTCCGGAAGGTCCCCAGTTGTCACTGGGGATGAACAGTCAAGCACGCCGACTGTTGTTATCGTGTAATCTAAAAGGTACTGTCCTGCGGTTTACGGCGGCCGTCGTTTGACGTTTGACGTTTGATTGATCCAGTTGATCGATGTAGAAACCAATGAAATTAACAATTCAGCGGGAACAATATTGTTTTTTTTTGAAGCTGAATTTTGTTCGAACCGTAACTAACCATGTTTAGGCGAAAAAATTCATATCGATCCGGGTTCTGCAGAAACGCCAGTATATTTCTAGCCGATCCATTCAGTGACCCAAAATCGTCGAAACGTAGAAAAAAAGAACCAGTTTAGTGGTACAAATTGCTCAAAGATAGAACATAATCTAAAACCATAAAATAATACACATAGAGCGACCCACTGAATGGAAGCTCTTAATTGCGAAGTCGAATCTGAGGAGGAACAATATTCGGCACAATCTTCAAATCGAAAAAACTGCCTTTCTTACTTTGCAAAGTTGCAATATAATGCGAGTCTTCGACAGGATCAGGAATTTGGTCGACATCAGTCACAGAACTCCCAGAGTAAAGGCCAATCATTGGCAGTACTGACGTCGGTAAGCGGCAGTCACAGGCTGTACGTCTCGCAATGGCGACAGCCACACAGAACGAATACGTAACTGCTTTGAAATGTTTCAATGGCGGCGACTTGATTTTGCTCGTTGCGTTATGTTGATAAGTCATTTCTTTACAGCGGCACACCAGCTCGGTTTGATGTCGCCGTGTGGCTTGAGAATAGAAAGTTATAAAGGCAATACCCTTGCATTCGGATACCGTAAACTGCCAAACGGCCAAGTGCATCCAGGGATCTGAAGAAATCGAAAGCTGACACGATCATATTTATCTTTGTTTGTGTCCTGCTCTACCCTTTATAAATGAACCCGCTATGGTTATTAATGTTGGCGAGAGGTAGACGCCAACTGGGAGATTTTGGAATAGTCCGGGATATGAACCCGGTTTGGAAGCGTGCTCGATGGCTTTAGTTTGATTCAGTGGCTGATATATTGTGCCCTTCCAATACGTTTTGTAAAAAAACATGTAGGATTTTGTCCAAACGTAATCCTCCTGTTCAGTCAATCCCCAGTCTTCTTTGTTGGTCGGGCCACCATAGTCTTCGAAATAAGTATTCGAGAGCCAGAAGTTAGTGGGATGAAATCCTGGATTCTGGCCGCTTAAACTTTGCAAATCCAGCAATAGCCACGTTGACAGAACTAGAGATGTGGTAACCATGAAGCAATGTGGTAACCATTTCAGTGGAGAACAACATGCCACCCATATGTGAATTGTTACCAAGCAGATAGCTTGAATTGCTACAGTATAAGGACTGCCCATGGTATAAGAGGAAAGGGATCACGCATTTTTCACATTGTCATTTTTCAAAACGTGGATTCGCAATTTTGATCACTCATTTGAGAGTTTGAAATGTGAGATGACAGCACGACGTGCTGTCATTAAAAATGACCGGAAACGTGCGACCATCTGAGCACCAAATGTGCTAGTCTTTTGCTTGGGGTTCGCACATTAGTTTGGAGACTGAACTGTAATTCTTGATTGCAGTTGCAATTGAGTGAGAATGCGCAAATTGATTTCTGTTGTTTCTCAAAATCAAATCACGCATACAGCATTTGTTTTCTCAGGGGTAACACGAGCGTCTTCAAAAGTAAGAGTTGACCAATAGTCCGTATTCGGGTTGAAGTCGACGCCATTCTGGTGATGATATGGAAATGAGAGACTAATGAGGGCTTTTTGTCGGACCCCGGCCCAACCACGTGCAGAACGTTTGTGTACAACGCTGATATACTATATCCCTTTGCGAAGAATCGCACAGGCACAGAGGTGAAGTTTTGGAAGGTACTATTATAATCCCCCGACTGATACGACTGTGGAATAGGGACGTAGTTAGAAGAGAGGGTGGGGCACTGGCCATGGCTCCATATTGGATTTTTTCTGGCTCTAAACTCTTGGCTCGAAATGATTCTACGTCCTAAACTGCTGGTCCCATATAAAATCCTTTTGGTCGCCGTTTCCTGGTCCGATGATATTGGCCTTGCCCGGTTGAATTCTGCAGTATGATTTGCCTTCAAACTGAATTCATTTTCAGTCTGTTTATGACTAAATGGCCATAAACAGACTGAAAATGAATTCAAACCGCATGCATACCATACCGTCGAATTCAACAGGGTAAACTGAATATTGTAGTCACAACGATCTCATCAGAGTCGATGAAATTTCGACCCAGTCAGACAGTATAATTTGAAAATTCGTCCCATGGAGCCAGGAAGTCTTTGAATGCTTGAGCCAGCGGATATCGACCCATACAGAGTATTTGAGTGGTTAACTGAATAAATTCACGGCTTAATTAATCCGCTCACGAACCGACGCATCAACCCGGTTCAGCTAGATTTGAGTATGGCCGATCATGACAGACAATTTTTTGTCGTACATACCAATTGTTTCTGAAATAAGTACCTGCTGTGGTCTTCTTTTCGGACGGCAAAGTCAGCACTCCTTATTTTTTGACCTCAATATGAAAGATTCTGCAGTTTTCCACTCTGCAGACAATTTGCACCGCGAATGATCTACTCTGACAACAACTTCACTCGTGCTGACAGTGCGTAGTCTTTCAACGGCTGCGAAAAGGTGATCGTAAAAAGAGTGAAAGTGCGAAATATGAAAAGACTGTACAATGGATGAATAGTGTCATTCAGACTGAAAACGGAAAACGAATAACTAGCAGATGAATGGAAGTGAAAGAATACCAACGTCGAAAACCATTAGCAAATTTGTTCTTATTTTATAAAACCATAAGCAAAGCCAGGATCATGATGCCTGTCGCATACAACACATTAAAAGACTGAGCTCCGCCGTTTGGGGATTTTGTGACAACCTGGACTTTGACGATGTTGTTGCCTGCAATGGATAAAAATGTATGTATTTCCAAATCTGGCTGAAAACGAACACCCTCATTGAATTGGGCATCAGGTCAGCAAAAGCAAAGCTGTTTGGTACACAAAAATGGTCTCCCCCTTCTTACCTGAGGGCCCAACTGTTGCGGGAACTGCAACCACAACTGGTGCCACGGCCACTGTCGCGCCGTTGGCTTTAAATGCATTTGACGCGAGCTGGACCCAGTACGTGCTGAAATCCTGAACGAAAGTGCCGCTGGAAGAGAATCATTTCAGTCGTTGCCCACTTTAAGCTGTCAAATGAGTGTCTTACAGCACTTGAAGATTTTGAGAATTGGAAACCAGATTTTTAGGTGACCACGTGAATTCCAAGCCGTTATCGATCGGTTTCAAGTCGTTGCTGGTATGAGTAACTGAACCGGTTCGGCAGCCACCATTCTTCGCAAAGCTGGGCAGATTAACGAATTCACCGAGGGCAATCGCGCTTCCTACTTCGCGAACTTGGATCAGAAACCCTTTGAGAGTTGGTCTACCAGGGTAATTGGTATTTCGGGTGACTTTCACAGCATCTGAAAAAAACAAATATTATTTTAAATTAGTTAAATCAATCAAGAATCATACATGTGAGACCGTCGCTCTTTGGCGTGATGGTGACTAAGAAGGGGACGTTCTGAACAGAGTTGGCTTGGACATTCTGGGCTGGAAATCCATGACCAGGTGTCATAGAAAGACATGCCTGTTCCGGTGCTCCATTGGGATTAGCAGAGACATAATACCCCCACGACAGAAAAACAGCAGTCAAACAAAACAGATGCATCGTTACAAATAAGAAATTTCGTTCGGGCACAAAAGGCTTCTTTGAAAAAAAGGTTGATACGGTTGACTTGAAGACTGTTGTGCAGCCGAGTAAATTCTTCTTAAATCACTTAAAATGGCCCGGAGGGAGAAGGATGTTTCGTAAGACTTCTTCAATAGTCGGCAGCACTATTGTGAGTGCCTACCTCGTGACGCATAATATCGCACTCTCTTGAGTTACGAGGATGTCCACTTAGGCCGGTTCACCCAGAAGTCGGTAATGAAAATATCGCGTCAAGAAAATACGGCTCAGACGGTATAACTACTGTATAACGACTGTATAACGACTCATACTACCGATCCACCGAAACAAACAGGGATGACGCGCTTCATTTCTGATATGAACGGAATAATGACTGAACAGTGACTGGATCATGGCAATCCTTAAAACTGCATAATTTCGGTATTCCAGACTGGTATACTGTTGGTCATTTCGACATCCAGACTTAAATTGTCTGTTTTTCGTTCATGATTCCATGATCTCAAAGACCTGTTTTGGCGTGTTTCTTGTCGATTTATGTTTCCTCGTGTGAGTCACGTTTAATTGCAAAATCAGCTGATATAACATTTATATTCTGATGGCTTGTTGTTTTGTCAATATGATCTCGTTAAGAGCGGCTAGAAAGACTACACATCCGTATATGAAAGTTTCAGAACAGTTCCATTGAAATCTATGTTAATGAACTTTCGAAACAGTTTGAAAGAAAATGTGTCCAACGGCTGTGAACTGACCGGAAAGGTCACTGTGTAAGATCCAGAGCTTTTTCCTGCAAGAACTCAAAGTGAGCGTTCGCTGAGAATGTTTCTATCTTGGCTTACCGAAAGGTTCAGGACTTGTGAAATTCGAAACATCTATCGTAGCGTTGTTACGAAAAGTATTGGTGGGCTTTATGACTTGTGGAGTGGCTTTGGTCGACACCTGGAAATTGCTGGAAGGGACTTTGACCCAGAAAGTGTCGAAGTCTTGCACAAATGTCCCTCTGAAGAAACTGCATTTTGGTGACGAACATCAATGGCGGAATCAACTACTTACAAGACTTGAAAATTCCTTGCACTTGAGGGAAGATTTTTAGGCAGCCAACTGAATTGTAGTCCACCATCAATTGGTTTCAGATTATTGTTGGTATGTGTAACTGATCCTTCTTTGCAGCCACCTTTTCTCGCATAACTGGGCAAGTTGGTAAATTCGCCAAGTGCAGCGTTTTTCCCTTGCTCGCGAACCTGGATCAGGAATCCTTTCAAGTGAGGTTTGCCAGGGAAGCCTTTGTTTCTCACAACACTGATCTTGTCTACGATAAAGAAATCATCAGCCTACTTTGGATTCATTTCTTTGACAGTCAGCACTCACATGACAGGTTATCCGTATCTTTACTGACTTGGATCAGGAAAGGCGAGGAGTTGAGTCCTTTTCGCAACGTCTGTGGGAGAGCTCCATGGCCAGGCATCATGGAGACACATGCTGAGTCCGGAGCACCAGATGGACGAGCTAGCGCCTGCTGATTCAATAGCACGAAAAAAGTGGCAAAGAGGATGAGCTGCATGTTCCTGTTTGATGACTTAAGCTTCCAGCTGAATTTTGCGCTTGGAGTCAGCGATGCACGTGGCAAACATTACAGCATTAGAAGGAACGATGATTGTCTTCAGACGTCAGCCGCCTGCGGCATGAAATTGTCTTGACAAGGAACCAGCTGTAGCCTAAAAGCTTGAAAGACCTTCGTTTTGATTTTAACTGGATTGTGATCGACCGTCCATGGGCCAAACGTCGGTATTTACGTCCATCCAACGCTACTTTTTACCTTTGTGGTACACACAATATTATTCATGTCATTGATCAAAGTATCCGACATATTAAGATCTTAACGGCGGAATCGCCTTTGTGTATCTTCAAAGACAGCCATAATCATTGACATTTCTTTTCGAGCTGTGCAGCAAGAACTTCTTCGCTACTTTGGCATCTGACCAAAGAACAGTAGAAATCCAAACAGATATATCCTTTTCACGTGCCTACTTGGTACTGCCTCAAAGAATTAGGCTAACTTATGCAAAGGTCACTGGTCAGCCAGAAGCCGCTTCTGAAGAAGAATTGTTATGAGTCCTTCAGATCAAGGTCAGTGTCAATCCATAACAACTGAGGCATAAAGTTTTTTATCTTTGGATAATAACAGATGTTTTTTATTTGGATGATTTTATTTTAACCAACGCTGTATCTCGCTCAATTCGTTTATTATAATGAGAACAAATCTCGAGCCACGGTTGACTCGCACAAAGAGATGTGAAATGCGGGCGCCGGCTCTAGTGTACAATGAAAGTCAATGGAAGGCTTTGTCTCTGAAGGAACAGTATCTTCCTGAGAGGGACTCCAAGAAAGATGATCGGCAAAAGATGGAAACCCAGTCGAAAGGATTGAAAGCATCGTGGACCAATACGTTAGAGGTTCGAATCCATTGAACATGGATAGTTCTAATCCAGAACTCTTTTGTAGTCCCAAATTCGAGAGAAGGCCGACATGATAGAAGAAGTTCAGAAACGACTGAAGCAAGATATCGTGGATATCGAAACGTTAGGAAAAGAAACCAAGCTGTCGGAGAGCAGTGTGATACTGAAACGGGCAAAAGAGCTGGCATTCCAGGAACGAGAGGAAATTCGGCAGTTCAAGGTAAATTTATATTGTTAAAAGAAGCATCATTTGTCTATATCGACAGAGTTAAGGTCTCAGTGTTGTTTGTCGTGTTTGGAAGATCAGTTTAGCTTCCACTTTCCCTTATATACCATTGCGTTATATCAACTGACGAATTTCGAGAAGTGGCATAGTGCCCACGGTTTATCTCAGCTGCGCTGTGTGGTCATTTCACAACCGTGTGAGTCGATAACCGAGTCTCATCCCCAAAGTGAACTTGTTGGCCCCCAGCTGTATCGTTATGGTATTTGGCTAGCCTCTTTTCCGCCATGTTAGTAAAATGTAAAATGAAAGGGTAACAGACCGCGCGTGTCCAGAACTAAGTGACTGATAGAGCTCGGTAAAGATGCTCAAAAACATAACACGCCAGATGCCCAGAGATCAGAACCTGAACATTTCTAGTGATTGCACCCAGCTAGCTATCTCTCCGCTTTCTTCATTGTTATCCCTACAGTGTCTCACAAAGGTTTCAGTGGCGGATGAAGGTCTGGGAAAGGAAAGGGCTGACCTTTGATATACAGGAAAAAGGCTTCATTTATTTATGAAGGTACACGGTTTGTTAGTTTTCAGAATACAGGGAAGAAAGATATTCAGATATATCGACAATCGCTTGCCGTTCAAGTAGCACAAACGTGATTTTCATGGCAGGAAACAATTGGCGATCCTAGTTCTACAGATTTAACCTTTTGGCCAAAGTTCGAGTTCAAAGTTTTAGTTGTCAATTTGAACGCCAATAGTCGTAGTATTAATGTCGAAATTACATTACTCGAAGCAATTCTATGCTTCAGGGTGCTCTGATGACTGGAGATGCGGCCACTCAATGGGAAACGCAAGAAAAAGAGCGCAAAATGAGAGAAAGCATTCAAAAGCGCCATGATTTGAAATATTACGAAATTGCTGCTAAAAAAGCTCAAGAAGAAGAATTGAAAGAAAACGAAATAAGAGCACGACGTTTGCTAGAGGGTAGAGCAGTTGGCGAAGAACTCCGAAAGCACTTGAAGGGGAGCTTGGTTGATCTGGAGCATATCAGAAAAGAAGGTCGCAGAATCCGCGAATACAATAAAAAACTGACTGCAACGATTGCTGCTGAACACAGAACTAGGGAAGATGAAAAAGAAGCACTCAAAAGAACACTGGACGAAGACGTGGAAAAACGGATGGATCATCAGAAAACAGTGGACGAAGAAAAGGCGTTCAATGGCTTGGTTCGAAAAGAATACGTGAGAGAAAAGGTCAAGACTATCGAAAAAATGGTGCAATTCCAAAGAGAAAAACGAGAGTAAGATCTTTGGACGGGAAGATCCGTTGGCTTAGTAATTTGTGGTCTATTTAGAAAGGCGCAGAGTGGGTACCCACCAGCGATTAGGAACGTTAGAGAAGCGGAACAAGAGATCGAGAGTAAGATGAATGATGTGGTTCAGAAAGTTCAGGAAGATTTGGATCGGAAAGAAGAGGCCAAACAGAAGAAAAGCCAAGAAAAGAAAGAGAAACTCATTCAGGATGGAATTGTCGATCGCATCCGTTCGGTAAGAATATCAGCTTTGGTAAAGCATTTCAGACATTAGCAACTACGATGCTCACATTCATAATTGACTCAATAATCAAGCGTTGAAGTATGATCTTTTCAATCCTAACCGTTTCCGTGAAATTGGGGGGGGGGGGGGAAGGTGCTCAGTGAATTTACATGAGAAACGAACGAAAAAATGATAATGATTATGCATATCAAAGGCTCAATTGTATAAACTGCATATTTCAGAAAAATGTACGAGACAACGAGAAGGCTGAATGGGAGAACGCATCCAAGAAACACAAGGACATCATCGCCAGACAGATTGCCGAGTTCGATAGCAAAGAATCCATGAATCGCCACAAACGTCGAGAGGTCTGCCTCGGACTGACTGATTACTGGAAAGACCAATCGGTAAGCCCCTTGGCGTACTTGGCTACGCATTCGGCTGAAACGTGAGAATTTTCAGAAACTACCAAAGCAACGAATCAAGGATGATTTTGACGAAAGAACCAAGTATATTCAGGACCAAGAACAGAAGTTCCAGACAAGGCAAGCTGAAGCAGCCGAGTACATCGAACAAACCATTTCCGAACAACAATCACGTGGAGCAAACGTTAAAGCACTTGAATGTAGCCGCAGTCACTTGCTGAAACCACCGAATCTGAGAAAGGTTACTCAACAAGTTTCGTTTTGATTCGTTCACTTGCAAGAAATTCAACTCAATGGAACCCACTAAGCTCTTCCGCAAAGGCTCCTGATCCAGCAACAAAATTGTGGTACTGCAGGAGGTCGAGCAATCATTAGGCCATCTGGTATTACTGTAGATAGACTACGGTGCACCAGATTCGCAGCAATCAAAGAAATAAGACCCCAGTGGATAACCCATTGCAGCTGAAGTGAATTGAAACTGCTGACTCAGCCAATGGGTCTAATATTCCATCTTTTCCGAAAATGCCTTGCTTCAGACCATCGAGATAATGCACTCCATGGTCAAATGTTTGTTACTGGGGCTCGTGAGTGACTGCGGTTGGAAGTTGAGGTTTTTGGCCAACCAGGAAAATTTCGGCCGTTCCATAACGTCCGGTACGAAGGGCCTGAATGTTCACATAACTGTTTCAGGCCAAGTGCAAACCATTGAAGCTTCTCACAAGAGTATTTCTTGAAACTGTATTATTTATATTACAATTGTTTTTATCTGTCAAAATGTATTGTTGGTATTTCCCGATATAATAAACTGCGGAGTTCCAAATAAATTTGTCGCTAAGCAACCAACGATTTATGTCCATAAACAGTCTATCTTAAATTCTGGAAGCCAAGTCAATAATTCCTACTTTTTCGTAATTTTGTCGTTCTAGTTCCCTCATCTGTAGTATTTTGTCTATTCACGTATTTCCCACTAAGACCGCAGTTATCACTGTCCTGAGAAAGAAAGCGCAGGGACGCCTGAACATGATTGAGCATATTCGATGACTCATGATGAGGTTAAAGAGACCATACTCCATTTGCATGCCGAGCCAATTAAAGAGCCGGTTCTTCGGCTGAAGATCGATCACAAAACATCAGCTAACAACAGTGAAGATGGCGACCAGGTCACGAGTCTCGAGAACGAGAACTACAAGCCAGTGTTATCCGAAGTGCGAATCCTGTGTGAACTACCTGACAGTATCAAATCTAGGATCCGGAAAGCAGGGTTCTTTAAATCGGATCCACCGCCTGCGTCTATTGAGAACATCGATCAAGCCGAGAAGGAAGTCGAGGAGATCGCAGAAGTCATGAGGCACAATGTGCAAGATCTGTTGGAACGAGAAGAAAAACTATCCGATCTCGGGCATTTGGCAGATCAGCTGGCGGTGGATGGAAATCAGTTTGCACACACAGCGAAGCATATGAGGATAAAATACTGGTTGCGGGATAAGAAGTGGTGCATTGTGTTGACCTCTTTGACTGCAGTTGTCACAATCGCCATAACATTGATCATAATGTACTTTTTCAACATCCCACCGTTCTAATTGCTTGAAATCAGATGCAAAAAAGCCAGGTGATGACTTGATTTATCAATATACCTGGCTGCTTTATTCGATCATGAAGTAAAACGAGGCCAGATTACGAAGTCAAAATATTTTGATCGGTTAGCTGAAGTCAGGGGGTTGCCATGAAGACCTGCGTGAATCCCAATAGACTATGTGCAGCGGGACTTGCCGACCGAAGAAACCGTTGTATTGTGTTGAATACGGGAATCGAGAACATTCATAGTTAATTCAGAAAAAGGTTTTGTCAAAAAGCTAATGGAGAATAAATTTGGAAAGGGAAAGAAGGTAGACCAACATACCTGTTATGAGAATCCAACATACACTTAGACTTGACCGCGTTCCGTTGTAACTCGAGGATGTCATGCGTGAACAACAGTTTGAGATCCTTAACCAGCCATTTGTGGCGAGACACTGTGGCCGGATTATCTTGAGTGTCAGCGGAACCTGAGTGCGGGACCCACTGAACCCCATAAGCTATGCTCACAACAACAAAACACTCCATGGTCCCTCGAATACACAGTAAATAGGCAAATATTCTTGCATGCGAAAAATTTAAATAGTCTTTCCGATTGGTGATGCATTCCATGGCTCGAGGAGCGCATCGAATGAGCAGACATAGCCCGAATCAGTGAACTTCCTAGCAGATTAGTTTCTCATCCGCTGTGCCCGAACGAGGTAGTGAACACATAAAAACATCAGCTACACGATTTGGGAAAAAAAATATCAGCGTCTGATATCAACTAAGCATTTCCTCGAAGATCGTGGTTGTTCAAAAGAGCACGTTGTCTTCCGTGAAGCGCTGGCATTCGATTCGACTCGAATTTCAAAACGGGAAACCCCAAGACAAGTGGGTGGAGCATGCGGCCGCGTGATTTCACAGTTCGACGACCATATATGAGCAAGCTTGGACTCAAAACGAAACTTGTGCTTAGAACAAAACTGACAATCTGTTGGATAATCTATCCCTGATTATGATACTCAGATAATTCCCGATGTGAGTCAGGAGTGGTTTTGGGGCTTCAAAAAGCTAAGAAAGCCTAACAAAGTATTCGTGAGGCTGTTCTGAGAAGCTGGCAAAAATATTCGTGAAGCTGAAGCCCTCAAGAGCCATGAGATACCACGTAATGAAGTACAGGCGAAATTCAATTTAGTGCCACGTCGTATATACTACGTACAGCTAATTGATGAAATTCGTTTCTCTTCCTCGGCGTAAAAAGGCTGTCTTTCTTATCTCGCTTTCAAATGGCTGATCATTGGTGTTCGCAAGAGTTTGCAAAATATAAACTCTTTTTTTTTCTCGAAGTAATTGGCTGGAACATAGTTTCATTTTCTGATGTGAAGATGGGGTTGTAGTACAACATAACTTCTAACGTGTAAAACTTGGGACAGCCGTCGAGATTGGGTTGCCTGGCTACTTTTATTTTCAGCTAATCAAATCGTCATGAAATTATGACGTTTTCAATCAGTTTCCCTGCGATTTAGTGGAAGTGTTTTGATTGTATTATACCTCTCGCTCCGATCGTGTGGGAGATACTTTTTCTGTTGTCCGAGATGAATTGTCGGTGAAACCGATGTTATTCATCAACCAAGGCCTACACTACATGGATAGAGTAGACATTATCTGACTCTTATTACGTTGCAGTCGTTATATTTGAAAGCCAATGCATGATTATTTGGAGCATAATGTTCTACCACCACATAAGAACAGAATCAAATACATAAGAAACCGCAGTGGAAAAGGCATCATTCCGCCCGCGGAATTACAGAGGCTTTTGTAACATCTACATCGCTTGAAATCAGCGTCTGTCTCACATTTATCAACCTTCGGTTCACCGTTGTCCTCCTCGCAACCTTTTTCAACTCGGTTTTTGTCTGCAGAAAACAAATAGAAACATCGAAGTGGCGTAAGATCTCACTGGATGAGATTGATGATAACTCACCTGGCCCAGAAATAGTTGTGATAGTGACGCAGTATCCATTGGGACACGCCGTGATTTTAGTTCTGCCAGTGTCTCCAACGCTGTTGTAGCACTTTATATCGTTCGGACTCGATAAAGGCGCGGGCTCGGTCTCAGTCACATTCTCTTGCGCTAGAGTACCTTGAAACTAGGGCAGATTAGGAGATGGAGTAAACTGTAGAACGTAAGGTGGTGCTGGAAGAAATGCATAACCATTTTTTCACCTCTTATATTTTGCAATGCAATAAGCCATATAATGAATCCATTCATAATTTTGAACATACATCAGGATATCATATGTACATCTCAAATAAGTTAGCAAAAAAATCGTTGGTGGCGTTCTGTTAGGAATTAAATCGCAATGTTGTCATGGTTATTGGAAAGAATCGACATGTTTCTCAAAAGATTCGTTTTCTTGGCTTTCATCTTTGCGTGACAGAGTGGGTTTTAATAAGATGGGGGTTCCGTAAGTTTTGATCAAATTGGAGCGATTTGAAGTTGAGGAAGTCAAGCTCTGCGTGACTCAACTTTTTTGCCCGGCGAATGAGCTGAACAGTTGATTAAACTATTCAACTATTCTGCCCACTACACATGCCCTTTTGGGTTTGGAGCAAAGAGAATCTTAACTTTCGAGTGTGTTATCTGTAGACTATTCATCACTCCGAGCTTGATTGCTGTGGGGCCTGATAAGCTCGCTCTCCCAACGATCCCTGCCAATATTTAAGAATAGATACTAGCTTTCTAGCTGTTTGGTGGTTCAGAAATTGCTTTAATTGATAACGCTGTAATTTCATCCGCAAGAAAAATTCACAGTGACGTACCACGATTTATTTTTGTACAGTGTTGATACGCCGGGTTCATGGGACTTAATTAAAGGATGTCATGCTGTGTGGTACCAGCTGATATTCCGGCAGCGGAAATTTGTCTCAGCCAAATCTTCCGGTAAACATTTGCAGTTAAGTTTATCAGTTTTCTCACCTTGAAACGGAAAGAGAATCGTCATGTAGTTACCAATCTGTCTCAGTCCAAAATAGGCATTTACTGCTTAGAGAGCCGCATATCATACTTGTGGTGTTCATATGAGATGACATCAGAGTCGCATAACAATGTTGATAAGTTATTTCTTAAAATCAACAGCTGTCATATTTCCGTGTGAATAGCCGGTATCGGATGTCGATTGTCAGCCCCATCGGATCCAGCAGTCAGCCTTGACCTTGTTCGTGAAACCGTGTGATGAGCCACTAGTCCCACTTGAGACTAACAGTGGCGATCACTTTCGTGTATGAATCTCACTCAACAGTTTATTGTTCGGACATGTATCTCGTTTCCATTTTCGATAGCCACCATGAATGGAAGGAAGAACCAGCCATATCCAGTCTCTGCTTACGAAGTGAAATGAAGATGCTAATCAGACGGAGCTGGTATTCTACTGTTCTGTCCAACAATTCTGGTTGATTTTCGCCCGGTAAAATAGACTGGCTTTTCGGAATGGATTTAAAATTACTATTCCTATTCCTTGCGTCAGCTGGAGTAGTGCTTGGATCCAGATTCAAAAGGCAAGCAGCCAGGACTCCATTGAATGAAGCTATCACTGAACCAGAAGGACGGTTTTTCGATCCGGCTTTCCTATCCATGATGTTTTCGAATTCAGGCATATTACCGAGTTTGGGATCAAGCACCATGACTAACGCGTGAGTTCACTTACATTTCCTTTGTATATCATTTGTCATTCTGCTGTTTCTTTGCAGTTTTTCAGCGCTGTGCTCATATCCATACATTTATTATTATTATCCCATGTGTAAGTATCATCAGGAAATTTCATAGTCCACCACCACTGAACCATAATGAATTGCTTTGTGTCTAGGCATGGGTGGCTCAGGCGGTGGCATGTATCCACCATTCAGTCCAAATCCATCTCCAAACTTCGCCTCACCCAGTAATTCCTATCCACATTTCAGTCCAGGATCTAACGGAGTTGAGACTGTTGGTGGCCCTAACGGCTATGATCAACCTGGGGCCGGTCCATCTTTCGGCCAAAACCATGGTCCTTCTTACAATCCAGGCCACTATATGAACCCATATGCTTGGCCGAGCGCACCTAACGACCCAAGCGGTCCAGGACCGGTTCCATCACCCTCAACCGGTAGTGGCGTAGATGCATCAGCGGGAACGGGTGAGCCACAAAGACTAGTCAAACAAGATCACATTCACCATAGCTTTTCGTTCTGCCCATGTTTAACGGTTGTTCGAATCAACAGGTGGCACCGCAAATAGTCCAAATGGTGGAGTCCAGCCGCCATCCATGTCTGGTAACAATCCTGGCAGTTCTCCGTCTTCAGGATCTGGATTACAGCCTCTCGTTCCCGCTCCATTTCCCAGGATGAAAGGATACAGTCCGAGGGGATCACCGGTTTTGACCGAGATTCCAGTAATAAACACCATATTCCCCGAGCCAATAATACCGTCACGCTTTGGTGGATCACCGCCCTTTGCCATCCATCCGCGTGACTCTTCTCTGTTACCAATGAAAATGTTTGGACCTTTGACCGATCTCCGTCCCCAGAACGGCACTCTGGGTTCAACAAGGGAATCACAACTACCCGCGAACACCAGCTGGGCAGAGATACAAACTGCGGTCAAGCTGGTTGGGAAAGCGATCATACGACGTGGGTTCCACAGAAACACCACCAAAATTTTCCATGAATTTCTGCGCGTGGGCTTTAAACTGATCGATGAACCAGGGAATGTTCACTTTGTTGGAGCGTATCTGAATATGACTGATCCAGAGCAGAGACTTGAATGGAGCCGTCCTGCCAATACAAGTTGTTCGGAATGCTTCCAGGTCATCTATGATTCCTTCTGCAACAGTTCGGTCGCGAACAATGTTGAATGTATCCAGCAATACTTCTGTCAAGCAGCCAGCTTTCTTGACAGGACAGGGAGAAAGACCGAGCTACAACTGCTCGAGACAATGAGGTTTGTCATTTGACCTCCGCAGAATAAACACGATTTCTAGTGTGATCTTTTGGTAGTGCTGTTGCCGGCCATCTTCTAGGATACTATTATCTGGAACCGGCTGCATGGGTGATAAAAGGAGTTGCATCAAGGATGAAAAACGAAACGCTGTGTCACAGCAGACTCTGCACCGTGTCGCCAGATTACTGAGAGGCATTCGCTCATCTCTGGTTCAACGGTCGTGAAGATTACTTCGCGTTTTAGTGAAGTGCTCTCTCCAAAAATGTCACAAAGCGGCCGGTCACGCAAACAGTTTCCATGTTTATGATAAGACGCTGTTGCAATAAATCGCTAATGAGAGGGCATTGGATTTCCTCAGTGTTCTTCGTCGAGTGATTCGCATTTACAACGATGAATCTTCTCATCTGACTTCTCTAACTTCGTACTTTGTCAAAAAGCGACATCACGTGCTTCAGAAACTGCTGGTAGATTGTGATGCTCATTTTGCTTTCCGTAATCGGATGGCAGAGCGAGCTTCTTCAGCCAGGCATGACAGACCTGTGAAGTGATTATTGCCGGAATAGAGCATGAAGCAAAACTCTACTCCACTCTACGCGATCTCCGGTTAGCCTCACGTTCTGAACAGACTAATATTTTTAGGCCTTGCCGCTGATCGATAGAATGGGGTATGCGGGAAAAATAAAACTTTGAACCGACAAACGGAGCGTTCATCTAATTTCAGTACGCTTGCTGGTTGGAATCATAGTAAATTCCTGCTTCGTCTTGGTACATTCCTCCGTCCTGGACAGCATTCATGTCATACTGACCCTCTTGTGGCTCCTGCACTCCAGCATAATCTTCATACCCGTACTGAGCTTCCTGCTGGTAATTAACTTGAGGTAGCTGGTTAACCATTCGTGGCCGCATCTGAACTGGCGCATACTCCATTTCAACCGATCGCCTGGGCCTGGCTTGGCTGTTTGGCTGAACGTAGCGCACTGGTGCCATGGGCCTCGCTGCATACCTGATCTGTGGGGCATATACATTCCCAGCAGAAATGGCGCGGTTTCTGTTGCTCCACTGATATCCTTCATTTTGCCCGGGTGCCACCGGTCTCATGACTGGTCCCGGATACGACATTGTTTGAGCGGTACTTGCTCTTCTTGACGTAGTTCTTTGGGATGGTGGTCCATTTGACAACACTGTCACGTCTTCGTCGTAGCGTGAGAAAACAGATTCACGTAAACTCTGATCCGTGTCGGTACCGGCGTCTTTGCTCGTCTTTCTAACTGGCAAAGTCCGATCGGCTGCCGAGTTATTTTCTTGCTTCTTGAACGATGGATTCAAGGAAGCAGACTGTCTTCCAGAAGTGGCTTTTGATTGCTTTTCCGATCTGGATTTCTGTTTCAGAAAACCTGAGCTTTCATCTGTCGATTTGTCAAAATTCTCAGTTGTTTCTTCAGCCGAACTGGTTTCGTCATTCCTCCATTTTTTGTCATATTTCGTGGCAGAAAATGGCTTTGATGATTTGGAAGTTACGCTGGGATTTTGCCGAGGTAGATATCGGTCTGGGTTTTTCTTGATATGATCAGGTATTTCCAGCTTTGTTGGACCCCTTCGTGTGATAAGCGGACCGGGGAATAGAATTCCGTCAGACCGTCTTCTGGGTACCGGCTGGTCGTAATCTGAATCCGAGTCTGAACCGAACAGCTTCTCAGGTTGATTAGTTGGTGCATCATACAGCTTGCTCAGATCCATTACTGATGGAGTTTGGATGGCCTTCTCTTGCTGGGTCAGGAGCTTCTGAATATAGTCTGGCGGGAGTGTGCCTAAACGTTGAAGACTGGATGTTTGTCGCAGGAGAAAGTCTTTCTTGTGACCATCGGTGAACCAGCTTGGCATGCGTTGCATCAAGGCGTTGTACGCCGGGAACCTAAGCAAAAAACTGATTCCACAAAGACATTGGCTGCAAATTGTGGACAGCTCACCGTCTGAGCAATCCAGATTTCAGCAGGAAAAACATCATGATGAGAAGTACAAGACAGACAATCAGTGCGATGACCAGAGCGGCGGTCTCCTCAATTTCAACGAAGTCGATCTCTGAAAACCACAGAAAAAGAATGTCAGCGTTTTCAGGGCTGGATTTTGAGCGGTGTACCATTGGCGTCATCGAAACTGACACCAAAAACGTGAACAAGGAATTCTTGATGTCCAGCCCGAAGTAGACAGCCATACATCCCATCTTCTTTTCCGATGCTGATGCTACGTAGCGTCAGCTTGACTGAATGTTTTGTTCCTGGAATCTAAACTCCAAGGAAATGTCGTGTATTACTTGTGGTTCGTAAATAAGTTCATCAAAGACGTACTTTTTGAATGTCGATAGAAGACAGATTCTGGATAATGGTTCCTTCTTTCAGCCACAATGCTATCCCTCCTTGCACTCCTAGCTGTTCTTCATGATGTGAAAGGTCACAGTGAAATTCGATCTCCGAAAATGGTGTCTCGTGATACTCATCATACCTGGCTAAAAAGACAGCCATTATGAATCAAGACTGAAGTGTCAAAAGGTCTCCCATTACCAGCGACACTTGCAGTTTTGGATGCGATCATTCTGCCTGTTTGCTTCACCGAAATATCTTTTTCCATGTCATGAGTTTGTCCATTGGTTTTGACTGAGTAGAGTATTCCGACGAAACCCTTTGATTGCTTTGTAGCAAGATACACAAGTGTCCAAAACTCCATTTCCCCGCCAGCAAAGTGTATGGTCTTAGTCGCTCGGTATGCTATTCCCTCAGCAGATAAAACGTACGCTCGATCTCGATTTATCCGCAATTTTGCCTGGCTGCCCCTCATCTCCAGCGATAGCTCCAACCATTCTTCGGCCTTGATCAAAACGGTAACTTCCAAAACAGCACATGACATTGAGCTACTCACCATTATAGCCTCAGTGGTGGTACATGTTTTTCCGATGCCCAAATCGATGCAAAGCACCAAAGAATTCTTTCTGAAGAACAGAACGATGAACGACCCGGCTTCCTCGCCGAAGTTTGTAAGGATGAGGCCAGCGGAAAGAACAGCCGGTTTGATAACCAATTCAATCTTCAGGCTGGTGGCATTCGCGCATTTTGAGCACACAAACACTGTATAGTCGTTACCGCGGAATGAAGGGGACAGGTCTTGTGTGTCGAGATCAGATGTCAGTACGTCATGAACGAATAAGGGATGATTGGTTTCCTCGCTGATGGATTCTTGGTCAATGTCGTCAAAAAAGTAGTCTTCATAATTGATCCGAATATTCGCCATTTGGCCAACAAAACCTGATTATATACAGAACATTAGATCAGAAATTCATTTCGGGGTAGTCTGTTGACTAACCTGGATGCGTTATTCCCGTTCTTGCTATGAATGCTTCACTAAGAGCTCCGATGAAGGTGAGTTGGTCTAGATCGACATTTTCCATATCGATGTTCTCCAAATGTTCCTCTAACGGTATGAAGTTGTTGAACCGGAGCACCACCCGTGTACCGATCACAGCTATGAAGACCTCATGCCATTCGTTAAGCTTCACCGATTCGTCACTGCTCAAACGCACGCTAGTTTGTCCATACTGAGCAAACAACTTCAGCATTGAATCTTCGAGAAACAAAGCAATAGTGTCGTTGTGACTGGATGCTGTGCTGTTGCCGTGATGTCGATAGAGCAGTACTCCATTGTTCTCCTCAGGTAGGAATTTAATATACGCCGAGAATAACTTCCGCGCGACATGTGTCCTTTCATATTCAATAAACGAATCACCGTTGAAAATCGCCACACTGCTCGCGCCATCTACAGCATGGTTGTTGATGTGACATATTAGGACTCTTGAAGATGGTAGTGCTGACCTGAGCAAGGTTTGCGAAAGCAATGTGAAATCCGCGTTCCAGGCCCGGAACATGACCGTCCTCCATCTGATGGCGTGGGATCCTCGCATGTACGATCTTGATAGCGAACTCCCTCGCCACACTGCTCGGAACAAGGGCTCCACTCGTTCCATGCTGTCCATCCACCAGCAGCTGAAATACACAGTAAGATATCCGTGAGTTAAAAAAAGCTCTGTCATTGGTATGGGGCATGACTGATACGCACACTTATCATGAACTATCAAAAAAGCATAATTACCTGTTCGAATTCCCCATGGTGAAATCGTATTCTCGTATCAATCAAAATCAAAACAGCACAAGGCTTAATGCAGGCTCACCTTAAGTGGTCCGCTCCGTACCTGGACAGGGTTCCATGTTGCATGGCCGTTGTTGTTTATTAGCACCGAGGCACTGTGTGGTATTTGATTCGCAGCTACGAAATCTGGTCTGCAACCCGACTCCGCACGATTTCGTGCATGGACTCCACTTTGTCCATTCCGACCAGTTGTGGTCTTCGACTATAAACAAACAATCAGCTCGGATCATTTGATGGCTCGTAATGGCACGTACGAGAGCATGGCTTCAAATCGCATTTTTTCGTTTCAAAATTCGATTCATCGCAATGGGCGCCGAGTGGATAGCATGCTCGATATCTCGTTTTCACGCCATTCCCGCACGTTCGATCACAAGGAGACCATACATCCCAATCAGTCCAAACACTGGCTGCATCGCTGCTCGCCTCACCTGAATAAACTATAATCAGCAATTCTGTCAAGTTGTCAAGTCAAATAATACTGCTGACTCACATCGACAGGAAAACGGGATGCAACCAAACAAACAAACAAGCAGGTGAAAAACGCGCGCTAGCATAAAATAATAAATCTAGGGCTCATCGAACGCAGCCCAGATTAACGAAAAGTCAGAACCAATTCGAATTCGGTTGCCACGCTTGCTGGTTCCATTGCAGCTTCGAATCGAATCTGAGTGACGAAGCAAACTATTCGTTTTTTGCTAAAAGCTGCAGTCCCGAGAAACTTCTGCTCAACATGCTCTTTGAAAACGAGGAAGCCAGGGTGACTAAAAATCAGGATGTTCTTATGTTCAGAAGAAAATGGTTTCTAGAGTCAAAATGAAACAAAAAACCTTCCATACCCGCATCAAATTCCGAAAAGTTCAAAATAAAGCCAAAACCTGTACCACCTCTGAAGTCAGTGCATTTCAGGGGCTAGTGCTTTAACGCACAACTCAGAACTCAGAATTCAGAACTCAGAACTCAGAATTCAGAACTCAGAACTCAGAACTCAGAACTCAGAATTCAGAACTCAGAACTCAGAATTCAAAACTCAGAATTCAGAACTCAGAATTCAGAAAACCTACTACCTACTATGCAGAATTAATTGAATTATTTTAATGTGTATAGCGTGAGTCAAAAGAATACATCAAGCTGACCGGAGATAGAAATAGTGGACTGGAGAGCTTGGAAATTACCGGAGTGCTCACTTTCCGAGTGGCTGATTAAAAACTTGCCAAGTTGGCTCTCAGAATGGATTTGGGTGACCAGAGAGGCCAGATTCAAGTAAGAAAAAACTCGGAATTGGCTTTAGTGTAACAAATCACGTCAAAGAAATTTCCAGCTTCATCCGAAGTTCGACAAGGACAAATGGAAGAATCAAAATGTCGTCGCTCTCAAAAATCCTGATGAGGCATTCCCAGTCAACACGGAAGTGAGCATTCTCAAGTGGCGTCTTCTGTCCCAGGATGAAAATCAGATTCCACCATCCAGTACGTCGTTCCAAATTGGAATGTTGTTCGTTGTTGCATTTTTGAATTTTGAAGGAAACTGTTGGCCGACGGAAGCTGGCAACGGTTGTCAAGTTAACATCGATAAGACCCTGAATGACTTGAACCTGGAACTGAAAGATGTCATCATTTCGATCCCAATTCCGTAAGATAGAAAGAACTTTCCTACGTTACTATTAAATTGTAAAACGTTTGTTTGTTTGGATTTGAATTTTTTGAAATTATTTCAGACCTGGAA
>JAQIWT010000013.1:0-63736 GCA_034696485.1 Isohypsibius dastychi | reverse complement strand
CGGAGTTGTGAATGTGACAGTATTTTTCAGTCAGGTTGCGATAAAGTTAGCTTGAATTTCGTGCGGCGATAAGTTCGCGTGCCACCTCGTTGACTTGGCGTAGAAAGTAATTACAGCATTATTTGGTGAGAGCTTAGGGCACTGACACCATCCAGTTCCTCGGGTCACCGTTCTCCAGTAACTAACACACCACCATTGTTTTCAATGGTGTCATAAGGGAAAAAACTCAGGGCACCACTCCCCATTTCGACAGCAAAAGTTGACCACTTATATTGAAGTCCATGAAAAAACACTGATGAGCTGGTCATATATTTGATAGCGTATTCGAGAACAGAACACAAACAGTATTTCGGCAGATCGGGATGGGTGTTTGATTCTTGAAGCACCTACTCTGGACAGGTTTCTATGAACAACTCCAATATAGTTTGAAGTGTTCAAATGACATTTTTCTTCAACTCAGATTTATTCCTTTCAATGAAATCATCTTGAGCCATAAGTGAGTTATCTGGCTACGCGGCCCGAAGGGGCGCGTCCTGCTTGTATTCTCGATGAGCACACAGTGTCACAGAATAGATACGGAAAAGGTATGAAACTTACGACGACCAAGTATTTTTCCATGGTGTGGAATCGAAATCAGTTTTCTAATGGAAAGACCAGACAATGCACTCAGACTAAAAGGTCCCAAACCGCAGCTGAGGTCTTGATTACGAAAACAGACTGGAACTTACTGCAATTATATCATGGTTGAACAGCCCCGGGTCAAAATAATGCTGCGCAACTCATTCTTAGAACAATCCTTCAGAGTGTAAGCAGAACGACAATAGATTGACCATAATTCGAACCAATCAGTGAGCAGTGAACCAATGAACAGTGAACCAATGAACATATCTTATTCACAGTAACCGGCTCCCTAAAGCGACAATTACGTGGGTGAGATATTGATCATTTCGCAAAAAACCCTCATTGACTGTGATTAATGGGACAGTTTGAAGTTTATATGATTATATCATCGTATCAAAGACTCAAACATGCGTTATCCGAATGCATGAATTCGCTACGATCGATGAAAGCTAAAAACTTGAAATTGAATGATTGATAAAATGAGATTTTTTCTTGAAAACTCAAGATCGAAATCGTGATGTAACTTCTCGAGTTGGCAGAAACCTGATGGTGGACGGTAATGCGTATCTCGAGAAACATGTTCTGGTGGCGATCTTTTTTCATTTTACACATAATAACATTTTCCAGCAGGTTTTCTACCAGTAAACCAGACTCATTTTTTCAGTACGCTTCGAATTCGATGCTATTTTAGGTTAGATTTCAAGATATGTCGCACATACGGTAATAATCATGCTGAACAGCGGTAAGTTCGGAAGATGTGATGGTGGTTCTCACCATGTTTGTGGCCACCTCAGCATGTGAAGTAGTGGAACAACACAGCGATAACTTCAGAAGGCGTTGATTATGTGAATTAAACACTAATCACTTTCAGCCAAAAAAAACCGGAGAGATTTGGAGAGACAAAAACGGACAGAATGGATGATGAAATCAACAAGAACGTACGACTAAGATTCTCGGTTCAATACCTGTCTTGTTTATCAAGCTGGAACAGATCGGACTCATCGTTGTTCATGTTCTGAGAAAGTTCGATACCTGATCAACAGAACCAAACAGAATGCCAGCCAGATTGACAAAGTCACAAAGCAGGACAAATGCGATAATTTTCGGAAAAGAGCAGGTATCGCACGAACGTCCCTTACCAACTTCCATGCATATGCAGGCTGGTCACCAGGGGAATTCCAAGCAATTATAAATTCAATTGAATCTGTTAACCAGTGCAGAGTGACTTAAGTAATGATGTGTCAGCTGTGTCAGCTCTTATTACAGTGAAACCCCAACGCTATTCGCTTAATAAGGGTTCTGACCTTCAGGTGTACACCATTTTTAATTAAACTGCAATAAATTTCTGCAGAGCAGAAATGAAGAAATTTAGCACAGACATTTCTGTTGGAAGTAGGTGAATTAAGGGACAAGTGGCCGACTCTATTTCTAGCGAAAATTCCTTTGTTGGAGAAGTGCCGGACCGTTCGGTTCAAAAGATAGTTTCACAGAACGACATCAAGATGTTGTTCTGCGACCGAGTTTTTCATATAGGATGCATACACCGTGTCAGTCTAGATGAACAAATTCTGGCAATCCTGAGACTATGGTAGAGCACACGCATGAGATTGGGAGTTTTGCATGGAATGGAGCATTTGTACATAGCCTGCATGACCTAACATCTGCAAATATGGAAGCGCAAGTCGCTGAGGGCATACACGAAAAAGATTGGGTCAAGAAACGACTGGAACATGTAGAGAACGGCAGCAACCTCGAAAAACATTGTATTCTGCTCATAATATCCCCAAGCGATCAAGTCAAAATAAACCTGAAGTGGTGTCCAACAGATGACCATGCTGACTGTCAACAGTGTCAGAATCAGGTACCCATGCGACTTTTTCGGAGCATGTGATGTCGTACGGTCTGTGTTCACTCGGGTTCGTCGCATCCTCGATAATTCCACCGAGTTCAATTGAACGTCTGTGGTGCCTCGTGATGACGAGTCGCTGTCCACTCGCCGTCTGTGTCGACGCTTGAACCAAATGTACGGATAGGCTAATACGACCGAGATAAGCGGTATGGTATGCAAGAGGATTTCAATGGCAGTTTGGTATTCTGGATAAGCGGCGTTGCCGTTGATAAAACACCCATAAACCACGGGATCCTTTCGGTAATACATGGAATCCATGATGAAGCTCGGAAGCGTCACTCCGTGAACATATATCCACATTGCGGCGACGCTCAAGACAGCAGTTTTCATCGAATGATAATGGCGGTATGTCACGGGAAAGGTCACCGCCCAAACACGATTCAGAGTGATTAGAAGATGGGATGCAACTGTGCCGCTTTGGATAACTAGTCGGTATAAGAGGACCGAGCAAGCGGTGTTACTCAGCGGCCATTTTGTATATAGGGTGTTGACTGTTTCGAGGGGGATGTGGACAACAGCGTTGATGAAGTTGATTGCAACGAGGTTGATGAGATAGACGTTGAATGGCGTCAAAAGATTTCGCTTGGTGATGAAAATGAGGAGAACATAGCCGTTGAAGAGAAATGCAGCGATTCCGCTGAATACTGTGAAGAGCGCCAGAATGCTCCAGTGTGCTGCAAGGGGAATTTCGGTGGGGATACTCGCATTACTGTTATTAGAATAGTTTGACATCTTGACGTGATCGAAACAAACAAACGAGGAATGAATACGCTTGTTGCGCTTTATACACGGTGATGGGTACCCATGACAGAGACCTACCTCATTCTGCCTTTTCTTATTCACTACAATGGTTTTAGAAAGCAGACTTTTTCAGTAGATTCATCCATCTGGGTTTTTTTGTAGGGTGACATTGCATCCCACTGTGAATTTTTTGGACTATACGTCTGGTCTACGAAAAACCTCATTTTTTGCACGAATGTTAACCTCTTTGAATAGGTCGTGTGACAATGTCCGCTTTTTTGCGACAGATATGTCAGCTGTTGTGTGTTGCGCCGGGCAGGTGACATGTTTTTTCAATGTGACATTGTTAAGTCAGCTGAATGGCCGGATGAGGTTTTCCAGATTGCCTACCCACCAAGGACATAATGAAAGCATAACCAGTGCGTTATTAGATCTTCTTTAACCTATTGGTGACCACTGACGATATTTGTGGCGGGTCGGGATCGCGATTTTTCCCATGGCCCGTATTACAGTTAAAGCTATTTCAATGTTTGATCCGGATAGAGCAGACCTTGATCTGTAATCAGAATCGAAATTCGAAGCCGTACCATGAAGCAGGGATCAGAGAGACATGGTCAAAGTTGACCATTTTGGAAGTTTGTTGGCTCCTGCGGGTCCACGCAGAAAGCATGACACCAGCTGTCGAGAAAAATCAAGGAAAAATCACTCAAAGTGTTATCATCCAGTTCCATCACAATCCATAAGAAAATGGGATTTGAGCGAAAACTCATAAGATAGTGGACGGTCGAACTATCAAGGGAACATTTGTCTTCAGTGGGCATCGACAGGTTGGTGCCAGTTTATGGATCTCTAGAACTTACCATCGGATTTCTTTGTTCTTGGGCTCATTAGAATGACAAAATTTTATTATGCCGGAAAAAACTGAACAAGAAACGAAAAATTGACCACTGGCTATTTTTAGTCCGAGGCTGGAGAAAATTCAGAAGGATTTTTGTCGCATGTTAAGCAATTGATTATTAAGGACAAAAGGCAATGAGTTTTGAGTAGTGAATTTTTTTGATTATACTGGATTGATCGGATAGAGGAGGTGAACGTTTTTTTGGCAGTTATGAAGCTCTGTGCATAAATCGATCCTACTGTGACTTTCTTGTAAATCCGGGCTTGATTTAATGCTTTCAGAGCAGTTTGGTAAACGCGATGGTCTATCCAACTCGATTTTCATTTTGGAATTTTTAGCTATGCACTTCAATAACCTGTTGCAGCGTAACCGTTTTGTAGTCGTTATGGTCGGCGATTAAGTGTCCTCTTGTACACTGGTAATTTGATGCTCTGGTTCTTATTATCCACCCAGAGTTTTTCGCCGCAGAAGTCATATTTATAAAATTCTCGCTCCGATAAACCCCTGCATGGTCCATCCTGCGAAGAAGACGATGTGAAACTGTTGTGGCAAACTCGAGAGTCAAGACTTGTTCCTGAACTCACCAGGTTTCGGCTCATTTTGCTGAAGAATTTAGAATATAGCGCCATGAACAGAATCCCCATAGGATTTCCAAAAATGACGATGAGTAGTGCCGAGATCCGCAGGGCATCGACTGGTTGGTTGAAATACCAAATGCAGATCATAGCGATATTTTGGATATAGCAAAGGAGGTAGTACAGTCCATAGTACAAAGCACTGCGCTTCCCAGGTACCCAATTTGCGTTCAAGCGGCCACTTTTGTCAGGTCTACCGGCCTTGTTCCTCCAGAAGGCTCTGATGTTCAGGAAGTCGTATAAGAACATGACACCATAGAGTAGATAGAAAGGACGCATGATTGCTCTGCGAGAATCGATCATCAATTTAGTTTCATCGATGTACCGGTTTATGGAACTGGAAGGCTCGCTAAGAAACCTCCTCCAATCAAAATAAGTTTCATCGTCTTCTGACTCGCAAAGCCGAGATATTGCTCGTGTTTCAATGGCCACCCATGCCACCATCGAAGAAACATGAATGAGGCAAATAACGACTGCCCAGATCGGGTGGATGGACGCGAATAGAACGATCGCCGTGATTCGGGAGATCAATATGAACAGATGCCACAATGTCTGTATGACACGTCCAAATTGTGTCAGAAACCACTTCCGATGTGGGAACTTGTAAAGCTCGTAACGTGGTTTCCGGTGTGGGTCTGCATACATCTTGCTGTTCTCGGCAAATTGGAAGAAAACGAAGGTCAGTACTAGGAGAGAAGTAATCACAGACACAAATTTGGAGATGTCGGTGGATGTAAATGATCCATATTCGGAGTAGATCATGACAAGGACTGTTGCTTGGAGGATCAATTGCGGCGTGGCTTCCATAGAACATTCAATCAGTTTCAGCAAGTTGGTCTCCTCAGCCCGCGATGAAATTGAACTCCTCACGACGTCGTGCAGGTCCTTACAACCAAACGTAAGTTACCCGAAAGCTCTGATTTTAAATCGAAAAAGTGCAAAAGGTGGCTTGTTTTGCTCTGAGTACTGTCTGACTAATGAGGCGGCTGCTAATCGGCTTGCGGGCGAGTAAAGAAAGAAGAAGGGATTAGGGCGTAGTGCCATGAACAATTAGGGTTCACGGCTGACTCCTGATGCAGCTGGAGGCTCCTAGAAAATGCAAGGCACTGATGAGCATACAGTGCCGGAACAGTGTGGAGGTCAGGTTTTTAACAGGCAAACATTACCTTGCCCAGCTGTGCCTGTGTCCAACATACAATTGTCCATGTTGGACGGAAATGTTTTTGTTTCGACGATCCCTTAGCTCTTTAACCCCTCAACTAGAACCGTATTTAAAACTTGGCTTGCCTAAGCAGTCACAACAAGCTCGATCTGTTTGTGCGTTTGGTACCAAAAATACCACGTTTTCTACACGTTTTCCGCCGTTCCACAAGCAGACGGCCCCACTGTAAATATCAGTAAGCTCTGTTTACTACTCATTTTACTACAATAAAACTGACTCATTGCGCCCTTTACTGGCCCACAAGCCCGTTAGCACCTGCTTCATTATTCAGACAGTGTCCAGTGCAACGAATGCTACCGTTGGCATGTTTGCTTGTCAAGGGGCATCCATAAATAACGATACACGCAAGAGAGAAAATAACTTTTTGAGCTTTTCGCATTTAGAACATGCACATTAGATCGGGATTTGTTAGCCTGAGGAAGAAATTTCTGCCGTCATTGAAGGTTGGGGAGCGCCTACTGAACTGATAAATTTCATGAGGTAATTGCCATGTTTCTTCTCTTTTGGCTGTCTATCTTCTCGTAAAAAAACGTGCTGAGAGTTTGAGGAAACCAAACCAGCGGGTGCTTTTCTATGACCCCCCCCCCCCTTATTCGAACAGAAATGGGGAGGGGGTGCCGTTAATAACATGTGACGGTGGCAAGAATTCTGCTGAGAAACTGAAGGACAAGTGGCAATCGGTCTTTAGAGGGCCTGACCGAATGAATGATGTGGACACCACCTTTCTCTTGCTGCGCTTCTTCGCAGTCGATTCACCATAAATCAGATTTGAACTTCGAATTCAAAACTAAACTATTGAATATTCTGCGATTTGCAAATTTTCTAATTCATTCGATAGCAAACGCAAAGCTACACATTCTCGGAGAACACTGAATGAATCATTACCTATGTTTATGAATTAAATCAATTTAAAATTTTCAAATTAAAATTTAAAAAAGACTTAATCTCATAGTGAAATCTCCAACGTCGGAAATCAAGTATTAGTATTAACTTAAAGATCATCTGAAAGAATCTGTGATTATTATTCGGTTTTGCACGCGCCAGAGGTCAACCGATCACTGCGAGCACAAAATGACCTTAAATTAGAATTGAATTCATGGCCATTAGCATGTTTATATTTGTATTGAAGGATGTGCCATGCGCATCACCCGGTTTCCCCCGGACACTACAAAACCGATTGTCATAAAAAAAGGTAAGGTAGAAAAGGACGCGAAGAGATTTTTTGCGGTTATTTATGGATGCCTCCTCAATACTTGATTCGGTCTTAGTAGAACATGGGAATTCCTATCGTGGATATGGTGGCGATACTCCTTAGGTCTATCCAGCTCCTTATAATCAGCGATGATGTGTGTCAGGTACCTGTGGCGCAGAAGCATCAATCAGCTCATGCTCGGGAAAGTCAGAGTATTACAGTGATTCTTGTAGACAGAAAGCACGTACCGTAGTATCCGAAATCAAAATACATTGTAAAGTCACTGACCCCGCCTCTCCCTTTGTAAATCTGTACCGCTGGCCAGGTTGAACTTTGCGGTCTGCCTGCCTGCCTTCTATTATGCCCCACCCCCATGTCATGACGTCACATCCGATCATGACGTCACATCCGATCATGACATTACTTCCGGTCATGAAATCACTGCCGGTCATGACATCACTTCCGGTCATGACATTGCTTCTGGTCATGACATCACATCCGGTCATGACATCACTTCCGGTCATGACATCACTTCTGGTCATGACATCACTTCCGGTCATGACGTCACTTCGACCGGAAGTGATGGCAAACCCGGATGCAACGGCGAACCGGAATGAAAAGGCGAACCCGGATGTGACGAAGATTGCGGAGCCTACGTTACTTACACTAAAATACGTTACCTACGATACGCTACGTCACGTACAATACGCTACGGTGGTGATGGTGGACAGTCTATCAAGAGCACAGCTCTGATATGGAAAAATCCCGTGATTTTGCTCGCATAGTTCATTGCAAATTTGCCCAAATCTGGATTTCAGCGTAATCAAGATACACGCCGTGAAGAGAATCTCCCATAGATTCTCCTGCGTCAGGCCAGAACAAACACCTTAAAAAGTAGCCCAGCCCGAAATGAAGCCCATAACCCGGTGCTTCGAATAATGATAGCCCGGTTCACTCATGCGTGTTGGTCGTAGTTGTATTGTACGTACGGTATTCCCAGAGAAACAGATTTCAACTGCCGTTGCATCTCCCCACTTACAAGCAAATCTAACGAATGCGATAATTCGGAGTTACGAGCGAGAAGTGCAGACAGTAGCTTTTCAGCTAATTCTAGCTTAGTTCAGAATCGATGTCTGAATGCATGTAGGATACTCTCGCACCTCTGCTAAGCTGACCAGCCCGTTTCAATGTAGAGAGAAACTTAGCAAAGGCTGGAAAACTTATGTAACTTGAATACCAGTTATAGCCATATAGTGATGTCATGACCACCAGAATTTCATCGCTATCAGGTCAAAATCAGAACAAGTGAATGAAAAAAGCATTTTAGAATTAGAATCAATTGGGATGGGCGGTGAATTCCGAAATGTGCTCCATGGAATCCTTCGTCACTACAGTCTCAAGCCAAGCCAACCCCCCTGACGCTTCCGAATTCACTCCCTTCTTATAAAAGAACTTCTGCATCTTTCTAACGTGTTTTAGAAAGGTGCCATAGTCTTCAAAACTGAAGACGCTTTCGATGATCGAAGCTTGCGAAGGAAGTTCATCTGAAGGCGGTTCATCCGATTTCAAGATGCGGCAGAACTAAAGTTTGAAGCATATCGTCCTGGCTCGAAACAGCTCGAACCATCCATGAACAATATGATTCAGCTCAGGATGAAGTTGTTGGTTTCCTTTCATACCCAAATTTGACGAGGACAAATGACAGATTCGATTTTCGGTCGGTTTCGGAGGATTTTGTTTACAGCTTGTGGCGTGATGTGAAAATGGACTGACAGCTGCTTTTTTGACATTATCTAGAACGGATGGGATGAGATGAAAGAACTGGCTGCATGAAGATACAATAGAAATGCTCATCTTTTTTACGAAACATCTCATCTGCCAGTTTGAAAAACTGCTGCTTTTGACGAACAAACAACCGACTCTGCGTGGACGGGGACTTATGGGTGGGAATTCTGACATACCAGTAGCTAACTTCGATCAAAAATTCGCAAGAACTTGAAAGAGATGCTGGAGATTGAAATTCAAGAAAAGTCCTGATTGAGGCAGGCACAAGCGGAAAAAATGTACAAAAAATCATCGGTTTCAAATCTAATGCTTCCCCCGTAGTGAAACTGAAACTTGGCCAGAGTCAGACTGGAAAGGACGGGACGAGTGGAAGGCCAAATTAGCGGACCGATTAGCACGAGACTGCTACCTCGATGTTTCATCGGCTCGAACTTTCGCAGAAATATTTTCTCGATTGATACTCTCCACCAAAAGGTTTAATCTGACGGGAGTTTTGAATCAGTCAGTAGGGATGCTTATATGCACTTAACGGACAAAGGACTGACTGGTTACGGAAAGCCGAACAGATCGAACATTTTGAACGGCGCCAGTTATCTGAGCAGGTAAGCAGTGTGGGTTGAACGCTATTTTGCCAGATCAGCGTCAGAAACGGCTATATTGTACGCGTACAGCAGAGTGTCACCACGTTATCAGTCAGTGTGTCTTCTATCCGTTTGTTACAAATAAGCATCCCTAGTGATCTAAAAAACGGGGGGAGGGGGGGGGGAGGAGAAATGATATTTACTTACAAACGAGTAGGGCCCAGAAGTGGTAAGATCCAACGGAGTTTCCGATAAATCCGATTTCTTTTTTTACGCCGGTTTCGCTTAAACCGGAACCAAAACGAAATGAAGCAGAAACTTGTAGCAATCGTGAGTGGAAGTGTGACGAAGAGTGACGTCAGCCAGAAATAGACAGTTGCCCCTGAATTGATGTATTCGGCGAAGATACTCCACATGTCGCTGCCATAATCAAACAAGTGCAAGGCAAAAAACACACTGAACCTCAACAGCATCCATGTCTTCAATTTCCAAGTCGGACGTGAAGAGGAACCTTCATCCAGTTCTTTGAGAAATCCTGCCGATGATGCACATACCGTAGCCTCAACATGAAATTCAATACAATATACTACTCTAAATGGTCCAGCTTTCACGTGGCGTTTGATTCTGGCGATTGCGGAATCCCGAAAGCCCAGCTCAAATGAGAATGGGAAACTGATACCCGGGTTGCTTATCCCCACTATGAATTTGAAAGTATTCGAAGGGTGATGAACTATGCGAACACTGGCGGTCTCGAAAATGTCATCAATCTGGATGAAAACGGGAAACTTGATACAGGCCACCCCTGGCCCTACTCCAACACATGGGTCGTCAGAATACAGTGGAATCAAGAATTCTCGATTCAAACGGGTCAAGATGTTCGAGTTTCTTGCGTTCACGGTGAATGGTAACGAGTTGGATGTCATTATTTCGACGAAGTAGTTCTGGAATAGAGGATCGAGATATCCTGAAGCATAATCGGTCAAACGGTCAGCGTGGTATTCAGTTGTTGAGGCGATGGCGGCGATGGCTTCCTCCACGTCATCCCAATCAAACGTTTTGGTGGAGAGTATCAGTCGAGAAAATATTTCTGCGAAAGTACGAGCTGATGAAACATCGAGGTAGCAGTCTCGTGCTAATCGGTCCGCTAATTTGGCCTTCCACTCGTCCCGTCCTTTCCAGTCTGACTCTGGCCAAGTTTCAGTTTCACTACGGGGGAAGCATTAGATTTGAAACCGATGTTTTTTTGTACATTTTTCCCCATACTCACAGATCAACGCCAAAATTCTGACGGACCACTTCGTTGAAATCTGTAGGTTCCGTGAGAACACTCATCTCAGCAACATCTTCGTTCTGAGGATCGTCTTCCATTGTGTTCAAGTGCTTCGTACGTACTTTTCAAAACTGAATACAAGTCTGGAAAAATCTAGCCAGTCGATCGGGCCACCGAAAATGTTCAGAAGGAATGAAATAATAATCAGCATGAATAAAGCCGAGTTTAGAATCAAACAAGTGAAAATGAAATACCAGCGAAATGAACACCAGATAAGATAGGAGAGCGCATTTTAAGGCGCAAAGTAAACGAGGCAATGGTAAAGATCACCTGTCGGATTAATTGTGATACAAGACAAAAGGAGATCAGCCAGGCGATCCAAAGGTCCCTAGCATAATAAGTTGCCGAAATTTTGCCTAATAACGTGACAAGGTTCGATTTAGGACGAAGTTTACAAGCCCGACGCGACCCTTCGGGCCGCGAGTAGCGAACAACTCAACTAAATACGTCCATAGCTTTCAGAATTTCATATTAAGGTGATGCATAGTTTTTGGTGGTGGAAAAATTCAATTTTCTCCAGGAACTAATTTTGAAGCACAGACTTAAGTTTCCTCGAAGCAATATTTTGCTGGTTTCGGTGTTCTGAGATTGATGCAAAATGTACCCTTTACAGTAATTCAGCGTATCCGGGGGCAAACTTTTTCATGTGATTAGTACCTGTCAGAGGCGTAGGGAGGGGGAGGGCAATGGGGCAATTGCCCCTCTGTCAAGCCTTTTTGACTTTGCCGCAGGGCATTTTGAGAAGCGAATATCTGGTTTGATTGATGCAGGGCATTTTTGCTGACTAGCATTTTGACCGTTTGCCGCACGACATTTTACGACCCAGAAATTTATTATTATTATTTCTATAATTATTTTATTATTTTTATATTTTTTTTGGGTATTTTCGGATTGTTTCAGACTGCGGATAATTACAAACAGTTTTTAATAACTTTCAGTGCGAAGCTAGCAGTTTTAGGAAATGAATGTAAGCAAATTTGTTTGTTTTTTGAAAAATTGCCCCCCTGCAATATCCAGTAAAAACTGGAGCCGCAGGGCAATTTTCACCATACCCCCTTGCCCCCCGGCTTTTTTACGGCAGTAACGTGGATGGCTTTGCCGCAGGGCAACGGAGTGCCCCTAGTATACCTCAGACCTCCCTTCGCCTCTGGTACCTGTGAGTCAGCCAGTGGACCCTGCCTTTCCTGAATTTCAGGCTGAAATGAGCGCAGCTCGAAGAGCTTCACGTGAGAACTACATTTTTCAAGAACTACATGTGAGCAGGCCGAGCCGAGGTTGCTGATAAGGACTCGATGGCAGTTCCATTCAATATCTGTGTTAATATTCTTGTGGAAGGAACCATATCAGAATTATCATGCTAGATTTATTTAAGGGATAGTTATGTGTTATCCTTTCAATTCCTAAATTTTGAAATGTTTAAATAACCTTTCTCTTGAACGTCGTTCATAAATATGAGATTGCATGTGGCAGTACGTAACTGTCTTAATACATTTTCAGCTGCTTGGTCAATCGAGAAACAGTCTGACCACGGCAGCGGCAGCACATTATGTTGAACGGTTTGAAGTTCGAGATGACAATAATCAAAAAGGTTACAAAATATTGCTCCCTGCTTTTATGTTCCAGTAACGCACCACCGGGTACGGTTGTTAATTGCGCTGCCAACAAGGGAGCGCAGTGCAGCGCAGTACAATTCGCAATTCAGCGCAGCGCAATTCTGCGAACAATGAGCAATTCGCAGAACAATGAGCAGTCCATTAAAAAAAGAGCAATCTTGTGCAGACGCAGCACAATGAGCTATTCGCAGAACAACGAGCAGTTCGTTAAAAACGAGCAATCCTGTGAAAACATTATCACAATGACTCATTCGCAGACCATTTCGAATTCTCAACGTTTTCTGGGTACACAACATTTATTTCTCGATCATTGGTCACGCAAAAAAAGTCACACAGCTTAACAAAATCAAAGTGTAGTTTTGAAATTTATGATCGCATCTACCAAGGTATACCAACTAAACGTTTCCAGAGTTACCGAATAAATCAGCGAGCGTAACAAACCGGTCAAAATGCATGTCCGGTGCTTGATTGTCAAGCCAATCTAACAAAGCCTCTGAGCCATCGGAATTTGTTTGGTAGTCAATAATCAGATCCATAATTTCATCACCATTCTCAACATAATCCTGTGCCGTTTCATCTAATTCAGGAGCAGGGGCATCCTCCGCAATCGTCAATGTAGATGGCTGGACATCTTTCTTTGCCGCTCCAGAATTCTGGGTCATCTTCCGCTTTCGGTCTCGAACAATTTTCAACTTGATTGCTGCAGCTCCTGCAACAGTGTCCAACATCAGGCGATTTCGTGCCTTAGTATGGATACCCGCCATGACACTCCAAATTCGCTCCACCCCAGCAGCATGTGGGCAAACCAACAGGAAATGTACCACCAATTTTGCTAATTCCGCACAGTCCGGTTCATCATCCATGATAAGCTTCCAGAAAGCAATCGGATGTTTTTTGTGGCGAGCAAAGGAATCGTCCCCAAACGGGGCACGCCCGTCTTTATATTTCATTATGGCTTCTGTCAGGCTTCCCGGGGTCTCTCCAAAAAAACGCTCATAATAGGTGTGGCTCCATGCGATGACCTCGGACCATTTAACTGCCCCTCTGTTGAATGCCGACATTTTCAGGTTGAAGTCAAATACTGCGGCCAGAATCATGAGGTTAGGGGAGAAAAATCGTTTCCATCGATCCTCCAGGCATTTGGTCAATTTCGTTCGGATTTCGACGTTATCGTAGCCTATCAACAGCTAAATTCCAGAATTCTGGCTGCTCAAGTGACACTTACGGTTGAAAACTTCGTAGATATTTTTGAATTGCAGAGTCATATCCGAAAGACGGCAAGAGTCAGTTTCCGCCTGGGCTTGAGCAACAACCACTGGATCCAATAACGTGGTCAGATTTTTCAGCCGCATCCAGAACGTAACATCTTCGATCAACTCGGCTATCACGAACGGAGATTTCTCATTCTGCAATTTTGTCGCAAGTATCTGAAAACACCAATTTGACTCCAGAATTCTGGTCATTTTGCGAGGATCACTAACCTCCAAAGCTTGTTTAGTACGAGTCAAGGACTTGAATGCGGCGACATACGAATACCATCTAGTATCAGTTGGACGACGAACTTCAAAGCTTGACCCGTACAATGCCGTTTGTTCACAACGCAAGCGCCCAATTTTCTGGCCATTGGACTGGAAGTAGCTTATGATGGACATCGCACTTTTGCAGACTTCTCCAAACTCGATGACGTCAAAAAGATGTTTAACGATGAGGTTGATTTGATGTGCTTGACAGGCAATGAAAATGATGTGCGGATGGCTTGCGGACATCAGTCGTCGAGCTTTGATGTGTGCCCCGTCAGAATCCATGGTGATACATCGCACATCCGCACCGTGTTTATCTTTCAAAATGGCAATTTGAGATTCGACCTTCGCAATGCAGTCCTCAGCATCGTAACTCTGATGTGTCACTTCTTCCATCGAAAGAATGTGATTGGTCGTTCCTTCGGTGTCACGCAAAACCGCCACAAATCCTGATACAATAAAATCGATCCAGAATTCTGGATCAATAAGTTCTTGAAAACAATTTACCGAGAATCTTTCTGTTTGAGACGTTTTTATAACCATCGAAAGTCAGCGTCACAAAGGGTTGTCCTTTCAGAGCTTTCCCAGTATCCAGCTCAGCTATTGTGATTTCTTCAGTCAAAACGGGTCCTGAAAATAAAACAGAAATAATGACAGAGTCCCTGAGTTTTCTCAAAAGTACTTCCAATTGTTTTTCAAAAATCTTTTGTTTGGTCAAAAAAGCAGTTGGCCGAACCAAATCATATAGATTATTACCGGAAATCGTTTGTCGACAGGGGATATCGCTCTGCACAGACGGCCGCATGAAACACATCAAGTCCCGGAATTCCTAATTTTCGACGAAAGAGAATGGCACATTTCCAGAAACAAATGCTCGAAGGAGCAAACGTTTGAAATTCTTTTTTTCATCTGGTTTCATTTCCCGATCCACGAACGATTCCACTGACGGCTTCTTCGCAACGCTCTGAGCAAACATCCCTTCAGGATGCTCTGATTCCATTTGTTTACGCTTGCGTTCAACTACCAGTCTCGTCAGTTTCGACTACAACGCAAGAATCAAACATCTATCGACTGTCTTCCAGAATTCTGGATTCTCACCTTGTTAAAATAACGGCATTTATTCAAATGTTTCCACATAACGCTTTGAGCTCCTTTCATCGCTTTCCGAATTCCATTCTCATCACAGGCTTTACAGAAAGCCTCCCTTGAGCCCGACTTTTTGTGCTGTTTGTCACTTCGTTCAAAATAGTCCCATAAAGGGTTCGACGTTTTCTCATTCGGAGCTACAAAATTCTGATCACAGTCAGCGAATGCAGAACAGATTCAGGGACGGTTTACCTGTTTCCTCATCAGACGCTTCGGAACTGCTCATCCTTGCAACCGGGTGCCACAAGCAGAAATAACAAACAAGATCGGTCAAATGGAAGTAAAGAGGCTCCAGAATTCTGGGGAATTTCAGTAATGAAATCTAAAATCTTGCAGAAACTTGAAACCCCACGTGCTTGGAATTCCAGTGCCGTTTGATTTGATAACTCCATTACATTTTAAAACTGGAGTGGCACTGGCAAATTCATTGCGAATTGCGAATTGCATTGCAGATTGCGCACTGTACTGCGAATTGCTCGCTGTACTGCAGATTGCGCACTGCACTGCGAATTGCGCATTGTTCACTGCATTGCGCTCACGTCTCGCGCAGCGCAGTTTGCAGTGGCGAATTTCACTGCGATGCAATTGCGCGCAGTCGAGCAGTAACAACCGTACCACCGGGAACCGGGAGGTGTGAATGGATCACCTGGTCTTTATAAATATTCCGCATTCACATCTGCACCTTTCCGTTTGAAGCATTTTCCGTTTAAAAATTTCTATTCCGAAAAATTTAGGAAGAGGGTTCGAATCTTAAGTCTTTGGTGATGTTTGGGTTCGAAATGTTGTCAAGGTTGGTAAGGAAACTCTCTGAACTTGTGGGCGGGTCGAATATGCACAGATGGTTCGATCGCCTTGATTGATCACTTGGGTTAGGAAATAAACGATTCAGAATAGCTACCGTCCATCTATGAAGTGTGGCCGGTATAACCGTGAACCAATCAATAACTTCTATAGGATAACGAAGTAGGAGTTGAAGGAAGAACAACCACATCGAGTCGCATATATAGGTACAAGCAGGCGGCTCGGCTTCGCCTCGCCCGAATCTTTGATGGCAGCATCGGAGAATCAGTTCCATAAAACGGGAGGCACCGTCACAAAACAGTTATCTTGGCTGGGAGGGCGGGGGGGGGGGGGGTGCCAATCCAGGTAACGTTACTCGGAAACGAATCCAAATACATCTGTTGGCCACTCACTTCCATCGTACGGTGGAGGTGTCTTCCCGTTGAAAAATCATGTACTCTTACAGCTCAGATCCTTTACTCCTCCAGCTCAACTGAGGCCCGTTTTCTGGAAGTGCTAGCCCCAGCCATGTCAGGCTTTCAGGTGGTTCTTTTCCAACAACTTTTGTTGCTAGGATATGACTTTCAAAAGGCTTATTTACATATCTCTCCCACGTGATCAGTGACGTATGGAGAAAAATGTAGCCACGTTTCGCTTGATTAAAAATCAGCGACAGCTGAATCACCTCGCTAAATAGTTTTAGTAAAATTTTTACCCAATTTTGTAAACTGAAGGAGGAGATGCGTGAGAAAGAATCGAGCCCGTAGCCGTTAGAGGTAGAGATAATAAGATCGATATGATTTCAGGTCCAATTGCAACGTTTGCAACCAGAAGAAACCAAATGCAACCTGTTGATACTAACAATGTGCTACACAAACTGTCGAAACAGGAAGAACAAAAACCGGAACCAATGCAACCAGTGAAACCACTGAAACCACTGAAACTCTTGCAACGAATAAAACCTTTGCAACCAATGAAGCTAGTGAAACCCTTACAACCACTGAAGCCAGTGGAACCAATGAAGCCAGTGAAACCCTTGCAACCACTGAAACTCTTACAACCACTGAAGCCACTGAAACTATGGCGGCTATCTAGAAACATCCATAAGCTATAGGATACTTTCGGGAATAGACTGAATCCATTATGAAGTTTGGAAGCGTCACTAAGCGGACATATGTCCACATTGCGATGATACTCAATGCGCGCAGTTTTAGTCGAGTGATACTGGCGGTATGACACGGGAAAGGTCACCGCCCAAACACGGTTCATAGTGATGAGAAGGTGAGATGCAACTGTGCCGCTTTGAATAACAAGTCGGTATAAGAGGACTGAGCAGGCAGTGTTACTTAGCGGCCATTTTGTTTACATTCTGTTGACGGATTCGAGGGGGATATGGACAACAGCGTTAATGAAGTTGATTGCAGCGAGGTTGTTGATACGTATATACATTGAATGGTGTTAAAAGATACCGTTTCATGATGAACATGACAAGGACGTATCCGTTTAAGAAAAATGCAGCGCTTCTGCTGAATACTGTGAAGAGTGCCAGAATGCTCCAGTGTCTTTCAAGGGGAATTTCGATGGTGATATTCACAGCAGGGCTGTTAGAATAACTGGACATTCTGACGTGACTGAAACGAAATATTGTGTTCCTGTGTGTCGTACTATATACACAGTGATGCTTACTCATGACAAAGCCCAACGTCATTCTACTTTTTATTATTCGTTACCAATGTTCGGAACAACAGGGTCTGAAATCCTCATTTTTAAGTGAATGTTAGCTGCTCTGTTCGAAACGTGACGTTCGCAGTCATTTTTTATCTTTTTATCATCTGATTTTGAGTTTTTCGTATCATCATGAGCTCCGAACCACCTTATCCTTTTCCCGCGGGTGTCGCTGTGTTTGAAAGGCCCCGTGACAATGTCCGCTTTTTTGCGACACACATGTCACTTTATATGTACTGCACCGGGCATGTGTCATGTTTTTTCAATGTGACTATGTCAGTTCATTTAGACAGCCGGATGGGCTTTTTTCGATTCGTTCCGAGGATACAATACAAGCAAGCACGACCGTGAATGATGAATCTTATTTCTGCGTGCAAAAAGAACGCCGGTTGATAAATAGAAGACAATCCGATTAGACTTGAATAATTTTTTGAGCTTTACAAAGAGGACCGATTCTCCAGTACATGGACGAACAACCGATTGCGTTCGTCCCAGATACTAAATTGCAATACTGATCAAGTTACAGAATATGATAAGAAATCGAACTATGTCTTCTCCACTCTCGGTGTTGATAGCCTTTTTTCCTGGGCTGCTTGTGCGGATTTCTGTAATCAAATAAAAAATCAATCAAACCAATGAAACATTCAAATCAATGATAAAAAAATGAATCAAAAAGTTTTCGCTATTACATTTCTTTGATTGAACCAGTCAATCAATCAAGGCTTGAAAGTTCGAATTTTACCTTAGCGTCATCCTCCATTTTTAATTTTTCATAATGCGCCTGTGATTTCCTCAAAGATGCAACCATCGTATCTTGGATCGGGGGAAGTAGTTTAGCCACCGCGTCGAACAGTGGCACGAGGACGAATTTAATAAATCCAATTTGAGCAGTCGGCTTGGTGACCTTTTCTCGGTCCATAAATGGTGCGACTGGGAGGCCCTCTGCCTTCTCTCGATCTGATTGATTGAAATATTCCTCCAGCAAACAATCCAACCACGGCTCGGAAACGTCCATTGGTCGGACCTCATTAGAAATGTCACAGCATTTGATGAGAATCATTTTCAACTGCAATCAACAAAAAACGTCATATTTCAATTAACCCGATTAAAGGACAAACGCACAGATGTCACGTGTTCTTCGGATTTCCAATCGAAATGATCAAGATTCTGCTTGAACTTCTCAAGAATCTCCGCGTGACGTGCCATGTCAGTGGCCAGGATTAAGGAGATGATGCCGACGCGGATTTTGAGGAAGAGCTCCGGGCTGACGTTGGCGAAGATATTGCATTCGGGCTGGGAGAATAACTGGAAACATACGGCCGCGTGATGATTCTCCAGAGGTGATTGATCGTTGTAGCGGATTGCCAGCTCGGTTCTCGCGTTAATTTGATACCTGAAACCAAAATACAAATTTGACATGGAGAACGGCTGAATCTGATTTCTTTTCCTCCTTTGATCATTGCTGTTGAGTTTCTGAACAAGTCAATGCATGACTGCTTTTGTGAACGTGACAAGAATCACTTGACCTAGCCAGTTTGATTTTCTCACGGAGGCGCTACCCAATGTGCATTGGGGGGAGGAGGGGGGGGGGGCAGTAATATTTTGTTGGTAAAACATAGAAAGCACATGTTGATTTTAGTATTTACCGGTGGGATGTTGAAATATTAGCGCATATGGACCTCTCGAGAATGATTTGACGTCAGACCGTAATCGAGAAATGGCAATTCTATTTTGAGTTTGAGGGGAATTCTGGCATTCTCATTGCGCAGTAATATTTCTATGTGGAACGAAGCACTCGCAATATGAAAATAGGAACGTCATAATTGTCACTCGGTATGTCATTGAAGCCATTTCGGTGATTCGAGAATTGCGCTGCAGGACCATTCCGCCTGACACTGAACTGGATCCATCACGAAACATATTGGGTTCCCGACATGAATCTTGCTTGTGACAAAAAAAAAGAGGTAGAAACCCATTTGCCACGGTGTCACTAGCAGCGTACACTACATTTTCAAACCTCTTGTACATTTTTTTTGTAAGCTTTCCGACATCATGCAAAATTTATTTCGAAAACAGGAATCAGCTAATTCGAAGGCCAGTAGTCGACGTGGAACTTACGCATTATTATATCCAGGATGGTCAAGATCATGGCATACGCAGGCCGTAATGAGGAGTCCCAAGTTGAATCGGCTCATTTTTTCCTGGAGATTGCATAAGTGGATAATCCCGTACATCATCTGCGTCACGCAAAAGCAATGGCGGAAATTGTGGAAGGGATTATTTCTGTAGTTGGCTTGCACGCAAAGCTAGAGAAAATAGCCGTTAATCACTAACCACCTCCGCGCTGATTAATGTTCTATCCATATATTTCCAAGATAATAAGAGACTTTTCCAGTCAATATGATCCAAAAAGAGAACCGCTTCCACTCACTAGCCATCGCTTCAACGTGACGGGATTCATGTCAAACTCATGAACCAAACCGAGCTCGTGATACATGTGCTCCAGAAGACTCAACATCTGGAATAAAGAAGACCTTGTAAATACGAGAACTGCTCCCGAAAATCCTATCCATGATTTGAAGAAACTCGGAATAAATGTAAGGGGTTGACAGATTGAGATCTCTTTTCTGAATGGTAACTATCACGGTTAACAGCAGTTTATTTGAAAATTACACCCCGTTTGAGTATGCGTGAACCTCAACACGGTATTAAATCATCAAATAATCTCGCCGTCATTCATTCTTAGAATGACCAGTGACATTTGAATTATTAATTTTTGGAAATATCGCGCCACAAGGCATAACATATATAGCACAGCCCGTTTAGGGCCATATTAAAAAGACCTTTTCGTGGTTAGCTCAAAATGTCACAGTCATAAATTTAATTAATGTCAGAGTATTATCGTCCCAAGACTCCACATGACCGCTTGCCAAGAATATTATTTCCACTGGAAAAAAGAGGTCTCCCACGCAATTACAACAAGGGTTGAGTTCCAGGCACAAAAAAATACAAAAAATACGAAAAACCACGTCCTCTCTAAGGGAACTTAGAAACTACGATATTAAATTCACGTACGTACCTCATTTGGTTCCCAGTGCCATATATCAAAAGTCGGTTTCTTGAGGTATTCTCTCGTCTCACGGGATAATATGTACTGGAAATATAACTCCCTGAATACCTTCTTCGAAACAATGAAGATGAAAAGTCATACCTTCGGATAAGTTGGCACATCCAGAATCCCGATTTTTCGATCGTCGCTTAATGAACTACAATTACTGCAACGTCAGAGAGTCACTTTATTGTTCGGGTTCAAAGTAATAAATAAACAATGGCTGCTGCGGGAAAACGTATACAACTCGTAAAACCGAAGTCGTTTCGTAGCACTGAACCCTTTTCCCGGTATTTAACGGCCGCTGCGTATAGCGCTATTACTCTTAGGCTTTTATGGCTACTTTCTCTGAAGCGACTCACTACGCGGTAGTCCAGCTCGGACAAATTTACGACTATTTTCAAACTTTGAAAATAATATCGTAGCCCACAAAATACAGGACTTTATTTCGAAATATTTGAATCCCCCCACCCCCACACCTTCCAAAAGAGCTCTCGAAATTCTTGCGTCACGGTGTTGATGCAGTTACTGTTTACAGCCAACCTTATCCTTCTCACTGGAAGCATTCATCTATTTTCAGTCAGTCCAATTAATTATCGAGCTCTCGTTCCTCCCAGAATCGATCCGTTATTTCATGCATAACCCACCTAGCTCTGCCGTGTTCGGGATGGAAGCGCTTGCTTTCAAATAGCTGCGTCCGAAGGTCATGAATATCCTTGCGACACCGTTCAATCTCCACTTCGCGATGATTACTCTCTAGAAAGAACGTACATTTCAAACACGGTTCAGATCAGCAATATTTTTACCGAGCAACGCCGTACTTTCCATCTTCTCTTCCAGCGCGTTCAGCCGCTGAGCAATTGCTTCTCGTTCCTCCTCCGTTTTGAAGGCTCTGTTTGATTTCCGAATGCAGAGTTAAGATATGAGTGGGAAAAACAAGATGGAAACACACACACCTGTTGAACTGTTCGGTAAACTGCGAGATAACAGCTTGGATCATCTCGGAATTATCTGCAAAACATAAAAAGTCCGACGTTACTCACTCACTCGCTACGTTCTCTTCAACGCATACAGTACACCGGCTTAGTGACGTAATTTGTTAATCAAATCGCTAAATGCATGCCGACGTCAGACACCCACTGTGTTTTTATTGAATTGATCATAAAATAAGCTACGTGTGAGCCGGTCAGCCTGGTGCTTTTTGTTTTGTAATCGCATACATTTTGTATAATGTTTGCTTACTCTACCAGCAAAGCACGTAATATTGAATCGTTACAGATTTTATAAGGTCGAAACGCCGAATAATTTTCTCAATTTATCCGTCATCCGTGACTTCTTATGAACGCCGAATACGTCTGTAACCCAGGGCTTAAAACGCTGAATTTAATTCTGGTGGTTTTTACTGCTCCATCAATCGTTCAATTTTAACGGAGACTGAATTAGTCACTGGGCACATTATTGACCAACATTTGTAATCAGGTGTGTAAAAGTAACGCTTCTCCACCTTCTCCTTTGTTTCCTACTCTGTCTCGGTTGGGGAGCTGATTAAATAGCGCTGCGTAGTGCGTTTGCACCCCCGACGGCCAGATCCCATTTTCGGTCATCATTCTATAAATGGTTGTTGTTGAGCTGATTAACTCTACATCGACTCATCAGATGCGTTTAAGCAGAATGATTAATGCGCCTTATTTTATGACTACCAAAACTGGAGTCTCTAATCAATATTGAACCAATTTGAGCGGGTGAGGACCTTGTGATCTAAAAATCTGGTCATATAAGAGGCGGTTATATATCATTGTTAAGTCAGATAAATGAATTAGCGCTTGATCTGTAATTCTTCCTGATTTTTCAGAATGTCAGCTGACAAATTCTTTCGAAATGGAGGTCCACTGGGTTTTTAATCACGAGAGGAGTGAGTTTTAGCGGGTGGTTGGTTTTTCGGGATAACGGTGATTAACGCTTCGGAGTACTGGGTGAATTAAATTCTGATTCAAAAGGCTACTGAATGCTTTAAAGCCATGGAGTGCTAGTGTTTCCAGGGTTCAGTGGAAACGTGGTCAATCATCACAGCATGGGCACTCTTAAACAGAAACGAAGAATACGAGTAGTGTGGTTGCTCTTCTTGATTTGTTTACTTTGCACGACCACCAGACTGACTCTTCTTTCATAGCGGGACCAGCATGGTGTCAGAAACCGGCATTTACCCAAACAGGTGATGGGTGGATTGTTTTCCAGTTTTGAAACTGGCAGTCAACAGAGAGGACCTGGTTCCCTGAACACTGCCTGCTGGCTGTGATTATCAACTTGAACTAGATAGCTTCAGAATTGGCAGGTTAGGCCGACGAAAGTGGGATGGATGATGACACGAGGATCGGTATGAAGAGAGGTGTGCGGAAGAAAGAAGAGATCGTTCACCGGGATTGGAGAACACATCACACTGTTCGAGTTCATCGTGGGAGAGTGAGCTGAATTACCAACAACATCTTCGTTTTCAGATTCACAGTAAAAGGCTGCAAATCTACAAGCTACAATGTGATAAGCACATCAAAATTACGTCCTATGGTAACAGCCATTAGTCGGACCTAGTCTGTTTATATCGTTTCAATTCTTGTGGCACACCCCAAAGTCAAAACAACAATGTGAAAAAAGAAAACGCTGTTTAGGGGGGGGGGGGGGGGGTCACTGAAATGGAAGTTCATTTGGATTCCTGTTATACGTTGAACCATTGAATCACTCTGTGCGGTGCATCATTGGATCCGAAAATGGTGTGTCTCTAACGCTATGGCTTCGCTACGCATCAGACCCCACATGATGTCGCTCCGATTTTTAAACGTTTAAATAGGGATGAAAGGTCTTTCGTCGAACAAAATTTAACACCAGTAAGGGTTCTTAGGTAACAGTTCCTCTTCTGATATTCTCTGAAGAACATACCTGCAACTCGAGGTTTAACCGTTTTGGCCTCCACAATCTGAACTTTATAAGCCGTGTCGGTAGCGTTGCTGGCAATGTCCGAGTTGACGGTCAGGATTCCGCCATTTTTGTCTTTTAATACCAGAGCGGTCCAGCTGGAAAATGAAAAGGATTCTCGTCAGTCATGTATTTCACCTTATTGTTTTCAGATTGTCGAGCACGCATCAGACGGATGCAGAACACCGGAAGCGCCCATGAGACACCACCGACCATCATTTGCGTGCTCCTCTTTCATCTTCAGCTCAAATGTTCATGGAATTCTCTCTTCTCAAAACACCCGCTATTTCTCATCGCAAAATTATCCAACCGTTCTACCTGCCCGTTAATACTGTTCCAGTTCTTGGATAAAAGTTCAAAAAAATGGAAAATGGTTCTAACAGTTCATTCTGTTATCACGTGAAAAGAATAAATTTATCGGCTTATTTTCGGTGACCTTTCGTCTTTTGCCCGAAACGCAACGTCGGCACCTCAATATTTAATCCCTCTACTTCTCATCCTGCTAACGTTTACTAATCAATTACCTTCCCGGAAAAGGCCGTCATTGGAAAATCCCTCTGGCCTTCGTGAATAATTCACTTTTTCTCTTAAAATAAAAGATCTCATCTGCTGACTCTGACGCGAAATTAGCCCGCCCGTTTTTGCCACTGCATTATTCCGCGATAAGCTCGAATTTCAAATAATTTATAGAAACCGAGGCAAAATCTGAAATTGTTTCCAGAAACGGAAATCTTCATGAAATCCAGTTTCGTGAAAGAACTCGTGCTCCAACAGCGTTACGCAGTTTACGTGTAGTTGGAAGGGAAAAGATCAGAATAATTTCAATCACCTGGAAGCTCCAGCTGCTACGGCGATCACCTCCTGGATATCACGTGGTGAAGAATGCCGGCCGAAGACAATCTGCAATCACAAGAGGGGGGTCACTTTTTTCAAACGCTTAGTTCCGTTAGGGGTGACATGATCAAATGTCGCTCGTGTCAAGGTTCATTAGAAATGACCTCGGAACAGTAAATAAACTGCATCGCATTGCATTTAATTTAATTTAATTTAATTGTTTAATTTGAAAGAGGAGAGTGGCCGGTCTATGGCAAAACAAACGTCGCAATATGCTTAATTTTCCAGAGCGATTAAAACCAGAATGTGCGGAAATTAAAAACTGCCACTTAGGGGCCGGATGGCTGAGTGAAATCACCTGAAATCCCTTCAACCAAACTTTGGCATTCAAATGCGTCAGTTTGGAACTTTCCACAATAACACGTGAATTTATCATTTCAAACTTGTTCTCCAGATCTTCAATTTTCACTCCTGATTTAAAAACCAAGTCACACCGTTAGCCGTTTTTATTACACAGAATTCCCAGAGTTATTCCTTCATTATAACCACATTATCAAACTGAATTTGTCCACCACAATGCGAGACCGTGAACATGTACCTGTATGACTTTGACAAAAATGAGAAGGGATAAATAGTGACCTTTGACATCTCGGAATTCACAAACAAGTGTCTGGTTCCGTATAACGAGCTGTATCCCTCGGGGAAAAAATATTCTGAATTTCCCATTGCGATTTGGAAACAACTAGGGAAAGTTTCGGTTTTAAGAAAGGTCATAGACACGTTATGATATCTCCGAGACGCACCGGGACAAATTGGTTCCAAAATTGTATTTCTTAATGTGAACCAATAGTTTTCACGAACCTTCTCAATGCGGCCATGAATTTCGACGAAAATGTGTCTGTGGTAATTGCTGACTCCATTTCCCATTCCCGAACAAGAATTCCCAAGCAACTGGAATGTTCCTCCGAATCTCAAGGACAATCCCGCGCAAACACGAGACGAAAATATGTCTCCTTTCGAAAAACACCCGGCGTTTTTATCCGAGAGACGACGAAGAAATGAGGATAATAAAATGAAGATAGACGGGTGAAAGGAGAGTAAATCTACCTTGTTCTTGAATCGGGCTGCATCGGATCGATAAATGAGAGGAGTGAAGATATGGAGAAGGAAGAGGATGGATCCGGGGTCGGCAAGTGGAAGGTTAAAAATAAAATCTCCGTTCTTCCTACCTCCCTTCCTTCCTTCCTCCTTTCCTCATCAGCTATCATCATTCCTTGTGTCCTGATTATTTATTACTTAAACGAACTAGGAATGCCACGCACGTTTTAATCTCTTGGGGGCATACCGGGCTCAAGAGCCATCTTCCGTTTCATGGAACGATGGTTCCACTAAGCTCATTTCCCTGTGAATATGATGTTGAAATTAAAGTTCCAGTATCACTGCTCAATCCTCTTTCCGACTGACCTGACAAGCAAAATGTGAACTGATCACTACTGAGAAGTGAGAACTTATGTATTAACCGACTATCATCGATTTTACGGAACGCGGATTTTATTAGCTAGTACCATAGTGAGATTAAAGTATTTACTCATTTACTGACACTGTGCTAGTACATGTGCATGCTTCAGAAAGATCGTAGCAGAGCAGAGTGGTGGTCAAATATTCCGCATAACGTAGAAAACAAGAAGGGACAACCAACAGAATCATCCTGCAGCGGGGGGGGGGGAGCATTAATCGGCATTCCTTTGTGTTTCATTTCATAAATCTCAGCTGCCAGTTCTGTGTTTGTTGAAATTTCTCAAGTGTATCGACTTGCCTCCACACCTTGGTGTGTCTCGGTTTGAATAAAAGTGTTCTGTCCCAGATTTTTAAAAGTTCTGCGGCTAGATGAAATGAAACGCCGACGTCCATCAAATCAGAATCCTTGTCTGAAATGGAAACTGCCCAATGCCCACTGAACGAATGGTGCACCCTGGCAGCGTTGCAGAACTCGTACTTTACGTGTCTTTTCGGGAGAAGTCAGGCTTGTTTTGCTCGATTATTTTCTGCCCTGCAGTGTTTGAATCCAGGTGTTGTATCATCTTGTAATTCAAGCGACCATTTCGGCTATCACTCAGTTCCCTCCTGATTTAAATTAGACTATGGTTGTCGGGTGTTTTGAAGTTGATGGGCTGTGATGTGAATGGAAGGAATGGTTGTGAGCTGTGATTATGTACGTGAAATGAATTTAGAATTTAGGACGTGCATTGTGGATTAGTCTGAAAAAGCAATGATTTCTTTTCGATGAAAAGCTTCGAGAGATAAGAGGATCCATTGAGATGATTAACGCACCTCAGGAGTCTCATTTATTTGAGCTCGCCTACGTAGCGCGCATGGATAACGAACCTTCCAGAACGCTGTATTCGCAGAAAATTGAACGACGAAAATAGCAAAATGCAAGTGGTTGTTTTTCAGATTAATTCGAAAATCCGAATCGGAACATTCGATGAAGACATTTCTAGAAATATTGCGTTTGCCGACTCGCAGGTTGATAGAAAATCTGATTTTTCTCGGATTAATCGAATTTCACGTGGCTGATGAAAACAGCAAAGACTCCGGAAAATTCCGAAAACCCATTTGCTTGATTTGATTTCGAGGAGGATTTCAGTAACGTGGTTTCAGAATCGGATGCTCACTATCAAAGGACATACTGATAGAAACCAATGTTATAACGAAAAAAGGTCATCGAGATAAAAAATAACCGGAATAAATTTCAGCAAAGAGAAAGAGTTTACCAAGATTTTGTTTGGAAGACAACGTTTCTGTTCACAGGCGTAAGATCGCCGACACTCGGGAATAAAAAAGGCCGTTCAACAGCTGACTGTTTACAAAGAGGTTGGGATGTGGGGTCGGATTTGATAAAAACCCGGTTGGATTTCAGACGTTTTTTGGCGAGCCTTGAAGTCATGTTTAGCAAACTTCACGAACTTTACCATTTCACATTTGCATTCACGAACTTGCCAATCTTTGCCGCAATTAAGGTCCGTCAGTTTTTTACAACTGGCTCGCTCGCAGCATAGCTGCATGTCAATTTGATGAAATGTGCGAAATTCAAGACGGTAAAGATTTGGACAGCGACCGCCAGTATCGATGCTGATGCTTAAACCGCCATTAGATGGTGAACAGAACCACGCTGATCTTGAATATTTTTTAACTTACAAAATCAATGTAAGTGGAGTAAATCAGCTTAATTCTCGAATTCATTTTCAAACTGCCGTTCTTCTATTATACTGTACATGATATGGAAAAGTAAATCACAACAAACTAATTTATACAAAATGAAAAACGGTTCTTCTGAATAATCTGAATCATTTCCAACAGAATGAGAACAATATATCGCAGAAATTCAACACAGTCCGTAAATACAATATCTCCAGATTATGAAGTGTTACAGTTGACATCGCCTGGCATCACATCGGCATCCTCATCCTCATCATCATCGCTTTCTTCCAATGGCGGCTGAAATCAGAATTGCAATCGTTTTAACCGATAAAAACACAATAAACTAAAATCAGCCTGTTTTCAAACAATAAAAGTAATCTCTAACTTCAAATCAAGAAAATCAATCAATTTTTTACCATTTCATCAAGGTCGCCAACCGGTGGTGCAGCCGGAGGAGCCACACCCGGGGCTCTATTACCACGCTCCCTTCTTTCACGTCTCTGAAGATGTTCCATCAACATCATTATGAATCGTCCATCTCTGTCCGGACCGTTGCGCTGATGTCCAAGATTCCGTTTCCGGTCAGACTGGTGCTCCTCAATTACCTAACATAAACAAAAATTCTTCATGTTTTTTGTCGAAAAATAAAACATAAAGAAACATGCTTCTTTCTGACCTCGATCAAATCATCCAGATCGGAAGGTTCTTCGGCATTTGGGGCCCACACTTTGATTGTATGTGCCAAACCACTTGTCGCCAAAAATGGATGAGAGGGGTGAGGCTCCAGAACGTTCACCTGAAAATAAATCAGTCACATTTCAACGCAAATAAAAAGGCAAATGATTCTGTAAATAATGATCTAGAACATCCAACTCGGCAAAACATTTTTCAAATATTTAATATGATTATTAATCTTTCATGTTTTAAATTCACATTAATTAAATTTAAATTAAATTTTAATTAAATCTACATTATTTAATTTACATTTTTTGCTAATGTGTAACATTAGCAAAACTTCGCGAAATATGTCTCTACATACAGCCCTGTTTGCAATACTCATCGCAGAATATTAAAACTTATTCTTCCGTTTGTTCTTAGACATCAGCCTTTTCAAATTCAATTCCATTTTGAATTTCCACTTTTGATAATTCAGTTTCTTTTTCCCGAAAAACCGGCCAGATTCACTCACTGCTCCATCATCATCCGCCAGAACATAATGCACAATCTGTCCGGTGATGCGATCCCAAAAGAAGACTCGACCACAATCACTTCCGCTGACGACATATTCACTTCCGGAGCCGTAGAAATTAACTCCTTTGATTGTCTGATGATTTCGATGTCCTTCATACTCCTGAATCGCTTTTGCACCATCTTCCCCAGGAGTCGCATTTTGCATCAGGAAAATATTGTAATCGTTGTACGATGCCAGGATTTCTAACAAAAAACCGGAAGCGTCACATCAAAGTTGAGCACAGAAAAATTCAAACGAATGAAAGAAGATCCACAGGAGCAAGTTAATTTCCGGTGGAGAAATTCTCACATGACAAAAAGACGGTTACCGAAATGAAATCAGGAAAAAAATTGAATTTGCAAGAAACTATGTAGGTTCTTACCACTTCCGGTGTGATTATAAACGCCAGACGACACGTGAAAACTCAGACTGCTTTCTTGCAGAATCGTCGGACAAAGCTTCAAAACCGGCGGCGCTCTCAGGTTTCCGGACTTTAGAAAGCGCATATCGAATACCCTAAAGACGAAAGAATGAAAATGTATCACAAACCAAAAATCCATATCTCTTGAAGTTTGTCACTTGAAAAAAAGAGTCAAGCCCGACTTCCGGTGAAAAGAAGTCATGGCGAAAAAATCAGAAACTGACGAAGTTCGTGGGCGAATCGCCGGATGATTTCATAAACAGCGGACCAACAAAAAATCTGAGGTGTGAGTGTTTTCGATAAAAAACATCAGTAACCGGAAGTAGACTCATTTCATTTCTAAGCTGTGAGAAGCTAAACGGAAACGAATTCAATTATACTCATAACTTAACACCACAAATTAATTCATTTAGTTACCGGACATATTTGTCACTTCCGGTGACGAGGAATTCGGTAGATTTGAGCGGATTGGTCATGATGGAATATAAGTCAATTTTTACATGGTCGTCCGCGACGATCAAGCATTTATTCGGTTTTGGTTGACGAATATCCATGTAGTTCACAGCGGCGTCTTCACCACAGCTCATGATCCCATGATAGGAATCCGGACGGACGTCAATCTAAATCACAAAATGAAAACTGACCACAAACAGTTTGGAAGCAAACTTATCCTAAAAACCATCAAATCGAAACTAACACTATCATTTTTGCAAACTCATACAATCTGAAGATACACCGAAAACCCCGGTCATTTTTAACTCTCATAATTTAAAAACCCCGTTCTTTTTATTATTTCGAACGAACCGGAAGACTGGTAAACTATAGCATAGGGGTCTCAATGAAATGTGTCTGCCAGACAGATTTTCTCACAGATTCTCTTCTCTTTAAAACTCTCTCCATTTTATTTTACCAGCCGGACAGCTACATAAAATGACCGGGGTTTTCGGTGTATGCAAAACAATTAATTTGGAAAATCAATTCTTTAGCAAAGGAAGAAATGTGTGTACCTTGTGGCAGCTTCCCCGATGTTTGCACAACGCTTTGGTGCTGACGCTTCCTCCTGCTTGGGATATTTCCGCAAGCCGCACAGCGCCGTCTCGAGAAGCAGTAGCAATGAGTGAATCATTGCTCAATGGCATAAATTTAGACTGAAAAAAAAACGAAAACCAAATCAAGAAACGAAGCTCACAAAATCGCTGGAAAAAAGGGAAGATTCCAACTGAACAACAGACCAACCGGATATCAATTTGAAAATAAAAATTATAGTACGCAAATAATTAAATATTTGAAGCATATTGGAAACAATCCACTATCGCTAAACACGGAAGTTACCTGAAAAACATTGGCAAAATGGCCGGAAGGAAAATCCGTCACGAGTTTCTTTTTCGCCCAGTCCCAAATTCCCACTTTCAAATCATCTGACCCACTGGCCAGCAGTTGTCCAGACGGACTGAAATTCAACGAATTCACACATCCTGAAAAGAAAAAAAACCATTCAAAAATCCAGGATAGTACATCCAAAACCAGAACCATTTTCTCGCGAATATTTTGTCTCCATTACCTCGATGATGTTTCAGCTCGGCGAACTTGCCCATCCTTCTCACAAGCTCCAAACTCCCAACCAATCGTTGCTGCAAAATCCGGTGCGATTTAATATTCTGGAAATCTTTCCACATATGCAATGCGGGAAGAGAATACTGAGGAGCGGGATGGGAGAAATCATCGATGAGGATTTCCGGTTCATGTTCATCAACACGATTAAAAATGGGATCGTTCATATTTTCCTCATCAGAGTGGTCATCCATGTGATCATCATCATCATCGTCATCTGGAACCAACAGCATCAAGCAACCGATTGCACGGTCAAAAAGAACAGGACTTCCGGTAACGAAGATAAATTTAAGAAAAACAACGAAGAATGTGCATTTCTAACGTTCTGTACCCGTAGCGAACTATTAACAAACAACGAGAACTCTAGTTATGTTTGGTAACTTCTGGTTTCAAAATCAAGAGCAAAACAGAAAATAAACAGAATTCATAACTTTCGAAGTCAAAATTAGCGCCAAAGGTTTCGACATTTTCCTGTCTATTTTCTCACCATCTTCAGAGAGGAGATCAGGCATCTCATCTTCTCCACTCTCTTCCTCATCATCTTCCAATGCCGGCATTCCAACCATTTCCACTCCGACTTCCGGTTGACGAACATTCGTCTCGGCTTCCCCATCCCTTGTAATTTCCGTCATGTCCACTTCCGAAAGTCCAGAACACAACGCTGGCATCTCGTCATCTTGATTCCCATCAATTCCTCCATCCAAATTACCTAAATGTGGACGTTTGGAATCGGAAGGAATGACGGAATCTTCCGGAACTCTCAAAGACGTCCCCTGCGCGTTTTCATCTGAAATCACTTTCCATTCACTCTCAATCTGCAAATTTAAATGTTCTTTTCCAAACCTGAACTGTTTGGACCATCAGAAGTGGAGGCTAGTGTAGTCTTGCGTTTCATACAAATGAATTTGGGAGATCCTTCAGCAACCGTGAAATCACGAACCCTTATGTCAGCAACATTGATTGCTTGATGAATCCTCCTGACGCTCTCTTCATCCATTTAATCGTCTGATCACGAAACAGTATGGAGGCAGGAAATGTCGACAGAAATCCGGACGATGGAAACGTGATGGAAAAACTTTTTCCTGTTTCAGCGCAGTTTAGCCAGGGTTGAGCTGAGTCGTGATCGAACAAACTTTTAGTTCTGCAAACTGAAACCTATAAGTGCTCAGAGCCGTGACATAAACGCATGTTGAATCCTTATCCTTTGGAAGATGCGATAAAAGTACGCAGAATTTAAGGTTTCAAAATCTGACAAACGAACTTTCACGTGACACAGTGGCGTACGAGCCCCCCACGTAACGGTGGGGTCTGTCTTTAACTTTTTCAGCGTGTGGTCCACAGTGCTAGTTAAGCACGCTTCGTTGCGTTCACTGCGCTTTGGACTAAGGAGGCGGGTTCACTCCGTCCAGATTCTTTCTGCATGGAAAGATGGTCATAGAAACCGCGGTGCAACACAGTTCGGTTGCATGGTTGATGCAAGTAAATTGAAGACTTCTCAGTACCGGCTAATGTATCAGAACATTCGAAGCTCGAGTGTGAACGTATCAGAAACTCCCATTCAAACAGTTTCTTTTTTGCTGAGTAACCTCGACTAACAATGTATTCTGAACCATTCTTTTCGGACCGGTACTATCGAAGCGGAACGCCTCCCGCTTCATTTTGCAATCCGTCGAGCGGACCGACCGGCGCTCTCCGTTGCAGACAAGTCTATTGTCCGAAGTGCAGGTCAGGCTGCGTAGGCGGATTACAAGCGGGGGAAAAGAGGCTGTAGGGAATTTCCAGGAATTCTGGCTGATCAAAAATCCACGATCAAAAAATCCGCTCTGCATATTCCGAGATGTGCACTAGACTTTTGTAAGCGAAAGTAGTTTTTTAATAAGGGCAAAAAGCTGGAGTAAATTGTGGATCTTGTTCGTTTTTTGTACGGCATCAAGGAATTAACAACGAATGACAGCTGAGAGAAAGAAAAATCGAGAAGGAGGAACTATCTAAAACCGCCATTATCCAAAAAAGAGGAAATAATTTAACAATAAAAAACAAAAGTGACAACAGGAAAAACAAATCAAGTCTGCGGCCAAAAGCCGTTTGCTTTTCATTAGAGAGAAAGACGGACGGATTTAACTTATTCTTCTCAAAAAAGTGAATTTGGCTAATCTCCTCTTTGGACCAAAAAAGCAGCATAGAATAGGAACCCCAGAATGTGAGTGACATAAAACATTCCGATGCTCCAGTTGATTAGAAAATAAGGTCCTTCCAAGAGATACGTTCAACAAATCACAAATCTGATCATATCCATCCATCAATCACCGAACAAAAAAACCTGAAACGAAAATCGATAAAAAATCCAACAAAAAAAACGAATAATTTTTTTTGCCAATTTCCAGAAAAAAACACCATTGAAACAATTCTTACCGCAATGACGAGACGTGAGTTCCCCTCGATAACCGCAGTTGCCGAAAAACATCCCAAGTTGTATTAGTCGAGGATGAACACAACTTTTCCAGCTGCTGCTGCATTATCACATCGATTTTGTTCCGCAAATATAAATGATGCATAATAATAATAATAATAACGACACATATTATAAAGGCCATCCATCAAATAATTCCCTTGCCACGTGATGCCGAAAACAAACGATTCCAAGTGTGAGAAAAAACAAAGAGAGAAATTCCAAGTCGGTGGTTGGTGAACGAGTTGGAAGAAAGAAAAAACCAAACAACGGGATTTTTTCAGTTCGCAAAAAGAAACTTCAATAAAACAATTCCAGTTCGACGAGGTGATCAGAAATAAAAATGGGATACGTTCTTGGATTTGGGTGACATAGTAAATGGGGATACAATATCAGAAGAGCCCGGCTGGAAGTGGAGGGTGAAAAACAGAATAAAGCGATGAACCTAAAAAACAAAAATACAGTTTAGTTTAAATTCCACTTTCAAAGAACCAAATCTTTCACCCATACGAAACTATCTTGTAATAGAAATGTAGAAAAGGCTTCAAGAATCGAAACAATCCAAAGAGAAAAGTTCAGAAAACGAAGCCGAATTCAGAATAATTTCGCGCGACTTTGACGGTAAAATAACCACGGATCGATTTCTACCAACAACATCGCGCTTTCCAGGTACATTTCTTCCTGATATCTTAATCTGACAACGGAAATAAAATTACGGCCAAAAACGACCAGGAATGTTTCAACTCGGATTACATAAACCAACTACAGATAACTCGAATTCCGAAATTCTTTTCAAAATTCTTCTCACAAAACCAGGCAATTCCACAACTAATTACTGGCGAGATATTCTCCAGACAAACGTACTCACCGGCTCTCTGAATATCAGCAAGTGTTAATTCAAGAAGCCCATCCATCCCAAGAGTCCTTAACGCCGTTAGCAGCTCCGTTGGAAGACGTGTTGCGATTGTAGAAACCGGTTGAATTACCACCGGTCGATACACCACCACGACTTGCTCCACCATAGCCGCCAGATGGGCTTTGCGAACCCCCACCATATCCTCCACCACGATTCTGCTGAGCTTGATCGCCCAAGTTGCGATAATCGCGACCACCAAAAGATCCAAATCCACCACGTCTGAAAAAACAACATTAAATAAAACAGACAAAAATAAAAGATGAACGGGCTCAAAAAGGCAACCGGAAGTACGAAATTTCATAAACGATTTTTCGCATCTTAAAAGCTAAAACCATTCTTACCCGCCACGAGAGCCTCCCCGGCCACCTCCCGAAGAATATCCACCGGGACGATAAGACGACTTGGAAGATCCGCCCATAAACTCGCGAGCGACACTTTCCAAAAACTGGGGAACTTCCTGATTACTCTCATGAAGCAGAGTCAAGAGATCCTTGGCCAAATTTCGATTCTTATCATTGAAGAACGACATTGCCTTTCCTGTTGAATAAAACGGAAATTCAACAAAAGAGTACAGCGAAAAAACCGCTTTTTTCGAACAAAGATCTCACCGAGATTTCCGACACGACCGGTACGACCAATGCGATGAACGTATTCGGCAATATCGTTGGGAAGATCGTAATTGATGACCAAAGTCACATTCGGAATATCCAGACCACGAGCTGCTACCTGAAAATGCACAATCAAACTCATTAAAACCGCTGTTCGCAAAACAGTCAACAGAATTCGTTAGAATTTTGAAGAATTTTTAAAAGAGGCAGTTAAATTGTGCAGACGGCTACTGATTTTCGTGCATCATGGAATTAATGCCGAAAACTAGCGTCCTTCTCCAATTCAATTTCGCGAGTACTTTGACGGTGACAAATCCATTATTTAAACTTTCACCAACGCCGTACCGCATTATTCAGAGCACAAAAACCAAAACAGAAAATTTACGCAAACTTTCAAAATTATTTCGGAAACGAATTTTAGTTCAACAAAATTTTAGCGTACCGCAGTTGCAACAAGAACGGGAGTGTCTCCATTACGGAAGCTGGCCAAAGCGTGCTCGCGATCACTCTGATTTCGGTCACCATGAATGCAAGTTGCACTGAAGTTGTTTCGCTGGAGATTGTAGTTGAGAATATCCGCACCCTTCTTCGTCTCAACAAACACAAGCACCAATCCTTTCTTCTCTACAAAAAAGAACTTTCATATAACAGAAAACGAAAATGCAACAAATCACATCCGGTTCGATGCTCGATGAAAACTCAAGAATCGAGAACCTCGAACTAACGACCAAAATTCCGAATAAGCTGACTTGTACTCCGTTTTTTAAATCGCTCAATTTTTCGAAAAAACAGAACGCAAGAAATCATACCTTTGGAGAGATGAGAGTTGAGAATATCCAGCAAATAGTCCAACTTAGTTTCCTCCACAACCCACAAAATCTCCTGGGTGATATTCTCGCTAGTCGATCCGACTTTGCCGACGGCCAAGAAGACGTAATCACTCAAAAAGTCTTGAGCAAGTACTTGAATTTGTTTGGGGAACGTCGCTGAGAACATGAGCGTTTGGCGTTCCGGTGGCTGTGGCATATTATTCTGCTCCACCAACACGCGAATCTGCGGCTCAAAACCCATATCCAACATGCGATCGGCTTCATCCAATACCAAATATTTCACATATTCCAACGAGACCTTTCAAAAAAAAGTAACGTCAGTCATTTCATCAAATGCGAGCAGATACCGGAAGTCGAAGAGGAAACAATCCGAAGTAATTTTTTTGCGATAAGAATAACTCTCCATTTAAAGAACATCAATATATTTCTTCCGGATCCTCCAAATTCAAAAAATAACTGTTCTGAATATCTGCTCATTTTTTTCCGATTTACCAAAAATTTCCTCGATTAAATTCTGTTGAGAAACGAACCTTGCCGCGATCAACCATATCCTTGAGTCGACCAGGAGTGGCCACAATCATATGACAACCACGATCCAGATCACGCATCTGCTGGCCAGTGTCTGCTCCACCATAAACGACGACGGGACGAACACGACTTCGATAGGCGAATTTCAGGGCTTCTTCGTGAATTTGGATGGCCAATTCACGTGTTGGAGCAAGGATCACCGCCAAAGGATATTGGACACGATTGCGATATCCCTGAAATAAAACCATAAATTCAGACTCCCGGTTCAGTTCCAGCCATGCCATCTACTGTACATGTTTTAACCAAGTTTTGAATCCAAAATTCAAATGCCAGAAGACTAAACTGACAATTACAAAAAAAATTCCAGCCAAGCAAACTTCCGGTACAATTCACTTTCTAAAATACGGCGTAAAATAAATGAAAAATTAAAACGGCAATTCAAATGTGCAGACGGCTACTGATTTTCGTGCATCATGGAATTAACGCCGAAAACTAGCGTCCTTCTCCAATTCAATTTCGCGAGTACTTTGACGGCAACAAATTCACAAGATGAACATTTACCAACGCCGTACCGCTCCGACAACGCACAAAAAAAACACATCCAACTGCTTGCTATAATTCAATTTCGAGCATCAAACTAACCTGCTGAGGAATGTTGGGTGGTCCGCCGGAGAAGATCTGAGATAGGATTGGGACCAGAAAAGCAGCAGTCTTTCCAGATCCTGAAAATAAATTCTAAACCTCATTTTTCGCGAAAAATGGCTGAAATTTACATACCAGTCTGCGCACAAGCCATGAGATCCCGCCCATTCAAGACAATGGGAATAGCGTTCTTCTGAACCGGCGTAGGTCTGGGAACAAACATAACATTCATCTAAGTAGAGATCAAAATCTTTAACTCGAACCACAACATACCAGAAATCAACTATTACCAAACTTTGAAATCAAACTCTGAAAAGCCACGACATGACCGCAAACTCACCTGTTGTAATTGGCCAGTTCAATATTATCCTGGACAAGCTTATGGATCTCAACTTCCTTGAAAGTCTACACCCAAAAAACAACGAAGCTGAAAGAAATCTGGATTGCTCAAGGGTATCGAACAAATCTTACCTCCCGAATAGGAGAAGGAGCGTTCAAGCCGCTGACCTGCACATCAATATCCTCATATTTGTCGAAATTGATACCGGTGTTACTCTTCTGGAAGAGGTTGCTGGAAAAAGAAAACCCGAATAAAATACAATGCACAAAATAAAAAAATTATTGAAATAACCCCAGTCCAAAAAAACCAGTTTTCTGAAAACTTTTAGGTATTTTAACGCATATATCAGAGTAAAACAGTCGAATCAGCAAATGCTCTGGAAAAAACCATCAATATTCTCTCAACAGATAAAAACTGCGTTAGAAAAACTCCACTTTCAGAATAAGGACACACTTCATCAAAATGAGTCAACCAAAAAACAAACTCAAAAAATGAACTGACCGTTCCTGATTTTCATCGCGCGGTAAAGCAGATCCCCATTCTTCCGCTGTATAGTCGCTGGCGCTCTTGAATCCCCGATTCTGATTGTACCCGCCGCTGCCGCCGGACGGATAACTTCGGGGCGGATATCCACCACCTCCTAGAACCCAAACAAACAACTTTAAAAATCATGTTCCAATTCTCACAAAAAACTAATTTGAAACAGGTTCGATACCTCCGTAATTGTTTCCTCTGGGATTGTTACCTCGGTTGTTGTTAGTTGGATATCCTCCACCCCCATAACCAGCACCAGCTTGGGGATCGGTCCATCGCTGATTAACACCTGGCTGGGAATACGGCTGCTGACCATACTGCCCGTTGTTATACTGCTGCGGATAGCCTGGTGGCATTTGCATACCCATTGGGGGGTACATCTGCGGGGGGAACATCGGCGGGCCTAATTAACAAAAACGATCTTAACAAAGTACAGCCAAGTATAAACATCAACTGACTTATGAATCAAAAGTCCAATTTTCAAAACGGTGGCAGAGAAACAACCCTCGCCAAGATCAACTTTCTATCGCCGAATAAATCGAAAATTCTCACACCACTCTGACCGAATAAACCGGCAGATTTTACAGATTCAATGCTACTGTACTCAAAATGACGATCACCGAGGTTATAAAAAAAACAAATAGTCCAAACCGAATTCACTTTACGAATAAAATAACCAGTTCCCAGATCAGAATCTTCCACCTCGAAATAATTTAATAATTATGGTAATAATAATAATATTAACAATCAAGGCTTTGGTAATGTGGAAATGGCCACTGACCCGGGCATTACCAGAATTTAATGCCAAGAGCTAGCAACCTTCTCCAATCAATTTCGCGTGATTCTGACAGCAGAATTGCATGTTTGACAAAACTACCAACATATCACGCTAATTTCCCGAACCGACGAATTTCAAAATCGAATAACTGATCAATTAACAAAAAATTCATCTAGCAGGAAAAATCGAAAACTCCTATAAAAATTAACGACAAATTCAAAACCAACAGATTTTCCCACAACGAATGCGCTCTCCAAAATCCTACTTGAAACGTACAAAATATCAAATCTCTTAATCATTCACTAGACCAACGGTAGTCAGATTTCATACTTCTGTGTAAATCAAGAACAAAAAGTTTCGAAAAGGATTTTGCTTCCATAAAGACAATTCAAGTTACAAGTGTTCTCAGATTGCCTTACCAGGCATTTGTCCGAGCAGACCCGGGTTGGCCGCATTACCTGGATTCGGGTATCCGGTGTCATAGCCACTAAGCGGGGGATATCCCTGGTAGTTTCCGCCTTGATTCGGTCCGACTCCGGTTTGTTGGGGTGCGATTCCGCCGCCGCGCAAATGGGGAGGAACATACTTGTTTTGCTGATTCTGCTGCTGCTGCTGGTTGAGTTGATGCTGCTGCAATTGCTGCAAGTAGAGGACTTGCTGCTGTTGCTGCTCAGCGGTCAAAGTTGGCTGCTGCTGATGATTAGAAGGATCAGATGCTCCGGCGTAAGCAGAAGCAGCGGATCCAGCTTGTCCATTTCCTGTCCAACTCATAATAATCTTGAAACGATCGGTTGCTAAAACAGAAAACTTCGTGATTCAAACGGAAGTGAAAAACAGCGTCATTTTCGAAACTGCACAAAACAACTTTTTCCTGAATTCTATAAGACAACATTTCATCTGATATACAATAATTGCACATAAAATAAAACAAGGCAATTGAAAAATGAAGATCGGAACCAAAATGCCCGGAAGTGCTAACCAGGTCAACTGGCGAAGAAGTCCCAGGTAGACTATTAACCTGCCCAATGAGTGAAACATCACCAAAAGATGCAGAACTAAACAAAAGTGATGAAAAATGAATGCCACTTGACCAAGAAGCCAAGAATGGTTCGGGGAGGAGGAAATTAGCACTTCAATACACCGGAAGTGCTGACTACTGAATTTAAAAAGAACCTTGTGGAAACTGCTTTGTCGAACTTTCCACCATCACAGTAATTACGCTAAAGCAAAAAATTCAGGAAAAGAAAGCGAAACCTTCAATAAAAGAAAAAATTGGGCAATTTCTGAAAATTGAAGGTGCAATCAACGATTGCCCCGCTTTCGACTTTTTGGATAACACATCACCGAAATACTTTTCTACTCAACGTTCAACTCAAGAGGCATGCATTTCCCGTCATCAGCTTTCGGATTCAGAGGTGGTTTTAGGAAAGCGCCAGTTTCCATTTTAGATGGTTGGTTGACCTGATTTCTATGGTCACTGTACACAGTTCTCTGCAGGACTCTGGTGGTACTCACCTTTGACACTCGAGTTCGCTGGTTTTCGATTTCGCAGACGAGACGAGGATTCCAAGAAAAAACGAGTGCGGATCTAAAAAACAAGGAAGTAGAACCCAATTCACCAGTTCTGTGTAGACTTGGTTGATCCAGAAAAAGATGGTTCAAGCTCAAAATTTACTCAAACTTACATATATGAAATCAGGAGAGACGATTCTGGAAAGATGAAAACCGAGATCAGGGTTCTCCGACACCAAATTGGAAAAGGTACGCCGACTGAAACTTGAACAGATTTCTCCACACTGGAACGTAGATGACGTACGCCCAACGTGCTCTTGATACGTAGACGGTTCAATGACACGCGTATCTATTTCACGCTAGCGCCCCCTTCATCCCTGGCCAAAACGCTCTGGGTTGCGTTGAATGTAGACGGTTCAACAGATGGCGTGTTAGCGCAGACGAGGAAGCACGTGCGCAATGCGTGCTCTAGATCCGTATCCCACACGGGTTTCTTAAACTCCTTCGAATGACGTTGAATCTAAATGTCAAAAGTGACGTAGAAGTTTAGTGAACGAGATGGGATTTGTTGTCGTTTCGTTATTTTCATTTATTTTCTTGAAAATTGGCCGAAAAAACTTTTACCTTCCAGTGCCGTCACTCATCTGATCATGGATGATCAATTTGGATTTTCAGGATCCACGTTCGGTGGATTCCAAGTGCCAAGTAGCTTTGAGCCTCAGCTGACGGGATCTTCTGGAGCTCTGGCGTTGAATTCCGGATTTCCGCTTTCTCCTCCCGTGGCTCCTGCTCCTGTTCCTCTGATGGCAGTCTGGAGTGTTCCTGCGGCATCAAGGGCACAGTCTGATCAAATATTCCTGGGATTGGACATGGATCAAGACGGGCTGGTTAATGGTGGCGAATGCAAGAATTTGTTCCTTCAGTCGGGACTTTCTCCTCCGATTCTTGCGCAGATCTGGGCTCTCTGTGACATCCGCAAGAATGGCATGCTGAATCCGGAACAGTTTGCGTTATCGTTTTATCTGATCCAGCAAAAAGTAAGTTGACTTGATCTCAGAAGTTAAGTTTCAGCAAACCGGAAGTGATGTTTATTTTAGGTTCGCCAGAATATCGATCCGCCACCATCGTTGCCACCGGATATGGTGCCGCCCTCCATGCGGATGTATCAAACGCAATTTCCGGTTCCGGGTGTGACAATGCCTGAGAATTTAGATGATGATGAAGGAGGAGACGAAGAGTTGAAGAAAGAATTGAAAATGCTGGAGGATGAAATTGAGATGATTAATAAGGAAAAACGGCAATTGGTCGAAGAAGTTGAAGGGAAGAAAGCTGATGTTCAGGTATGTTAAATTACCTGCATCATTCGATTCTGCATTACCAGAAACAGTTTCATGATTGCACCATTGTTTCATGTTGAAAATCTCCATATCATTCCCGACCGGAAGTCGTTGCAAAATTTTCTCCATTTTCCTTCAGATTGTTGTGACTTTTTTGTTTGTTTTTACAGAGGCGTCAGACCGAGCTGCAAAATATGAGCAAAGAAGTGGAAACTCTCCACGCCGCAGCGAAACAGTTGGACGGTCAGCGTATCGAAGCGCAGAAGCGTCTCGATGATCTCGAAGCACAACGTCAACGCGTCCAGTCCGCCGTTTCCAATTTCACCCAAGAACTCGAGTCGGAAAAACAGCGAGCTGCAGCTGCCAAAGAGGAGATGGAGCGCTATCAGTCGGGTCAACGGAATCAGGAGGAAGAGCTCAACCGGAAGCGCACTGAGTTGCAGAAGTTGAAACAAGAGGAAATGAGCATGTTGCAGAAGATTGAGAATCAGAAAGTTCAGCTGAGTGGACTGGAAAGGAATTTGATGGATGGGGATGCTAGGATTGCGCAGATTGAGGAATGCATGGGAAAGGCGGAGAAGTTCAATGGAATTTTGAAGGTAAGTTTGATTTCTAATGAAAATTCAAATTTTATAAGAATGGAACGAATGGTTATGCCTGAATTATTTTTGGTTATGAGGAGTGTCTTTTCCGGAGAAGTGGGGAAGAAAAGCGTTTGATTTTGAAAATTTCTGATAACATTTTTTCCCAGGATGCGATTTCCCAGTTTGATGCCGCGTTGGACACGCAGGACATCTCCGCTTTGAACCCCGAATATCTCCATAAACCAGTCAGTGAGTTGACCATCAACGCCGGCCATATCAGCTTCGATCCAATAAGCACAATCATCCCCCTTCAGTCCAGTTCCAACCCCCCTGGATTCCACATTTCCAACGACGACCCCTTCAAAGGTGAGGACCCCTTTGCACGCGCCCATTCCGGTTCAGTGTCCGATGACCCCTGGGGGGCTTCACCATTTGGAGGAAGTGATCCATTTGCAAGAGGCGGATTCCCCCCTGAATCACCACTTCCAGCACTACCCCCTAAGAAGGCTACAGTTGTTAACCAGATTCCGCAGCAGAACACTGGGGGTAAACAACCACCCCCTAGACCTGCACCACCAAAAGCTGGATCGAAGAAGAAAGAGGCCAGTCCGGCGAAGGAAGCGCTGGATGACCCGTGGGGGGCTAGCAGTGCGGTGGATGGAGGAAGTGGCAGCTACGCGTTTCCGGCATTTGATCAGCCTGCGTCTGGAACATTCCCCACTGATTTTGATGATTTTGGGAAATTTTAATCAGCTTCTGAGTTTCAATGACTTAGCTGGAATTGATAATGCGTTTACGTGTTATTTATCGCATCGGTGATTCATGTCATGCTTTGAGTCGTGTTGATCAAATGCTTGTGGACGAGATGAAGTGAGAAGGTTTTTGTTTGTGGCAATGAGCAGGTACTTTTGGTGGCTCATCCCGAGGGCATTATCAATTAAACCTTGATTCATTATTTCAAATTATTCTATTTTGCCCCGGAGAACTGGGTCTTTTTAATTCAAGGGTCACCAAAAGTCACCACGGCGTCACACTCTGGTTGCGATCCTTGTAAAATCAGCCTATAAGATTGTGTGCTTGAGAACGGGCGCAAATAAATACGGTAAAGCTTCTCCAAAGGGAACAAAAATGTTCGATTCAAATCTTGGTGATAGCTCTTTTGACTCGCACATCGACGAATTCAAGAGTCCTTTCGTTCAGGATGAACATGCTCAGCAGTTGATTCCCAAAATACCCAGCTAGATATGCGGCTCTGAATGCGCAAAACAACAATAATGGAAACCTAGTACAATCTACGGCAGAAATACTACGATTTACCTGTAAGCAAATCCTGTCAGCACGAGCATAAGAACAACGACAGCCGAGGAAATGGCGCTGATTAGAGTAATGTGCGCTGCAAAGATCACGATTGTCAAACTACCACAGCAGATCTGTATAATTTGAGAAGTCAACTCAACAGTTTTTACTGCACACACTCCTCTTCCCGTCGTATCCACAAAATGGCTCATTTGGCGGAGGCCAGATTTCAGAAGGCCATTGGATATTGTCCGGAATCACTTCCATTGTGGATGTGCTGGCGTGCCAGACAACGTAATTCTTCGTAATAATTCGAGCAATGAACCAAAGAACCAATTTCATGATTTGTTAAGTGAGTAGGGTGATACCTGTCGATGTCCGGATCGGTTGAAAGTTGTTGCGAAAAGGTCAAGAATACGTTCACCCTTCGCTCCGATGTAGACCGTGTCGATGCTGGTGATGAAGGTGCGATTCAAGAGAAGAGTAGCTAGCTCTTTTCCACTACTTATATTGACGGGTGGACTGCCATTTTGCGCGCCGTGTATTGCCTGCAAACAGGTGTGCGGAATCATGAATCCTCCTGGCTGAGTCTCAAACTTCGCATGGGGAGTAACTTTGTTATGGGAGGTTAGCTCCAGAACGACCCCGGGGGTACACAGGGGTTCACACGATGAACATTTATTGAGAACATTCATACGCTGCGCAGAAGCTATTCTCTAACTGACTGCTACCCAGACCCATGATATGTCTCAGACTCAGAGTGTACTTTATATACAGTTATACATGTTGAAAACAATGTGCACTTACGTCAGAGAATTCAAAGAGCGAACGGGTAAGTTTGATTCCTCACTTTCACCCCTGCCCTGCTTATTTTTCACCCGCAAAATTTCCAAGATCCAAGTCCCCCCCCCCCCAGCCCGGCATGCAGTCTTAGGGCATTCTGTTTCTGAAACGTCGCATTTACCTGTGCAAGAATCCATATGGATGAATAGCTTGTGCTGATCACTCCGAGCTGCACAAGAGAAATGTTAATCGATCTTCACAAAAGTCTTACGATATCCACGGTATCAAACCTTGCCCGGTGCAGTGAACGTGAAATTGAATTCATCGGCCGCTTTCTTGATGATGTACTCGCCGAACCTTATGCCTTCTGGTCTTTCGTCCAAAGTGTCTGGTGTTGGGTGAAGCACTATCAACGACCTGAACGCCTCCTTGGCTTCCTGAGCGGCGCAGTTTATCGGTCGCTAGGATGGGTTAGAATAAAGAAGGTACTGACTTCGTCTCTACTGTCGTTGTATTTCCAAACTGCAGCTCCGGAGAATTTGGCGGCATTCGCTTCCATAGTAAGGTAAACCTGGTTAAAAGCACACAACCATTGAAAACGCTAGCAGACAGTGTGCAAACCGATGTTGTGGTGGGTCAAGTTGGGTAACTTACGTAATCACCGCTGGTCATGCCGAGTGACTGAGCTGTCAGCTAAAAATATCAGCGTGAAGGAAAAAGATTACAGTGATCTTTGATGACTTCACCATCAAGTTGCGAAGGGGCAGCCATCCTCCAAAAAATATCATGACTGTGAAGTTATTTGAAAAATCTGTCATCTGATTGTTTCGTTCATGAAAATCGGCTCCCTTACCACGACTAATTTTACGGAATGTTGTTAAAAGTTCGGTGAAGTTTTGATTATCCAGCGAAGGGACATTCCTGATTTCAAAGCGGCCGTATCCACTCTCTTTGAACTGACCCATGAGTGACTCGGCCAAATTGCGGATGTACGGATTCCCTCCAAGATTAATGACGGCATAGACATCTACCCATTTGTGAATGACAAAGAATTGGCCGTATGATGCTGCAAGTGAAGTGAGGGATGTCGGTGTGATGGTGATCCAGGTTGGACTGAATTCACGTTTCTGAATGATTGGCTCGCTGTTCATACTGTGTAAAATACACAAAATTACATGCTTTACAAAATTTGATCCCGTTGGGTCTCATGTAAAAACACCGGCAAACATGCCGCTTGCACCATTCTAGTCATCGAAATTTCATTAAGTAGGTGGTGCAATTAAATTCCAAATTTTGCCATGTCACCGTAGTTTTTGAGTTATTTCTTAACATCGTTGGTAAGTCGTATACGTAGACTACATGCTTGACTTACTTTGTCATCAGCAAAATATCCCATAGTTTTGCCAAGTTATTCGTCGCTATGAGCTGCGTGCAACCTAGTTGAACTAATTTTAATTAAATATGATCGTAAAGATAGTGAACCATAAAAGTAAAAGAAAACTCACTAAGGTTGATCAGAACCGGCACTGCTGATGTCCTCCTCCTTCTGTAGTACCATTGCGCGATTAACCGTTCCGACTCGTCTCCGAATTGATAACAAGTGACATTCGGATGTGACATGATGTATTCCAGACTGAATTTCAAAGTTCCATTATAATGCTGGTTCACATCGCTAACAGCCAGATCAAAAGCCGGTTTGTTGTATTTGAGGCAATTCAGAGTGCTGGCATGAAGGCTCGCGATAATCAGAACATCAATCTCCACAGTTGAACTGGTTAATTGTGTGAAAATCTGTAAAAGTATAACCACCCAGACTAGACCCCGCATTGTGATTTTCAGGAGACTGACTGCAGCATTCTCGCATCTGCTTCGGATCCGAACAGATTTTGGACAGAGCATTGCGTGTCTCGCAACAACACGTAATGGGGTAGACGTCTCGGAGGAATAGCTTTTAAGCGTGCTTCGTTGATTTCGAATTAGGGGTTGTAGATAGGAATTCTTGAGAATATTATTTCGTTTCACGAAGACAGTAGCACTTCAAAACTGCTTTTGTGAACTTTCCAGACTTCAGTTAATGTCATTTGAATAGAATGGACTGTTTGGCAGAAAGCGAAGTGCCTAATCCGAGTACTCCGGGTCTAATAAAGTACGGCGTGATGTAATCCCATTGGGAGATATGCTTGAAAACATCATATCCGGCTAATCCTCAGACAGTAAAACTGGATCCCCTGGGGGATTTCTAAGAATGACCAAGCAGAGAAACAAGAAGATTTTTTCAGCAATCCATGTTCTGCGAACGATTTACGACCAAATTGTTGGGCTGCGCTGTTATATTTCGGTCTGCACTTGAGTTCAGACGCGGTGAGAAGACAAAGGTCTGAGATGGGTCGTATTCGAGAGGTACAAGGAAAGAGCTCAAATTTGATCAGTGTTCACAATTTGGGCACATATTACTCCGCATTCCGCTCTTCTCAACTCCCAACCGCTAGACGCAGTTCATTCACCGGTGGTCAGCCCGTTTTGGGCACAATTGAGTGTCCCGCTTGAATGCTCTTCAAAACTTGAAGCTCTCTGGTCAGTTGCGAGGAAAAACGTGATCTGACTCTCATGTTGCTGGTTTTATGAAGATTTATCAGACAGTGGTCGCCGAAAACCGCGATCATGCGCAGGTCATCTTTTTCGTCTCCGTTTTCATTCAATGATGGACGCGAAGATGAAACTTGTGACCCGTAAACGCACACGTACTTCCAGATCGGATATACTGTAGGATTGGGTATGTAGATTGGATAGCAAGTCGATGTCCCAGACTTTCAGCTGCAACGGATACTCACTGTCTTCGAGCACAGCAGCAACAGCGCTTTTACGGTTAACAGTATCAGACACAGAACTTTTCAGACCCCCAGAGTGGAAGTCTGCAGGGCGTAAAATTCAAGGAACTGCAGCTAACCCTGTCCTCTTCTATAAATTCACATGTGTGGAGAATATCCGCTTATTAGTTCCATTGGCCAAGGTGTCCCAGACTACCTAGTCATCAAGATCTTGTACCTTCACTGAACCAGGCTCATGTAGAGTGAACTGGCAGGACAGAATATTCAGCTCGCTCGCTGATTCCCAGCATGCATTTGGATCCAGAAGATTGCATCAAACTGGAGAGTTCGATTTGTTCTTTTTGAAAATATTGAAAGGTCATCGCAAGCCACTACAGAAGCGTAAGGGAGATTTATCGGTGAGTTTTATGAAAGAAATCTCCAATTCAGCGCGGCATTTGCATAACTTTCGGCAGTGCCTCACGCGAAACCTAAGCATCGGGTTTGCTACAAACTTGGAAACGGGGTTGGGGGCTGGGGAACACTGCTCAGTACTGGAATTATTTTTTCGAAGTTCTCCGTATCACCTTAGATTTCTCATCTTTCCTTCTGACTCCGTCTCTGCGTTATTAGTTGCTCGGGTTTTTTCGTAGTAACTGCCTCGTCGAGGGGTACCGCAGCTTAAGGCTGAGCACCCCAGTTACTGATTTAACCCGTCTCTTCTTTGGCAGTTTCTTCGGTTATATCCAAGCCATTTATAAAAAGGAAAAACGATGACGTTACTACTTGTATACAACCTTCCGCAAAACGAGCTCACGAGCGCCAAATAGTACGTACGCAACGTAACCTACCGTGAGAGACGTATGTATGTACGTGACAAGCGTAATGTATGTGAAGTAGCATTCGGACATGACGTAGCAAAGCGTAAAGTACAGCAACGTAAGCAACTTTGGTTCGTTAACCCACGCGCAAGTTTTGCGCATCTTATCTATAAGCGAGAGTGAACAATGAGAATGAAACAATGACGCTAGCATGTATCTGAAGTGCAGTGGGAATTCGAGACACTGCCAGATAAGGGATCGAGACAAGGCTATCACAAGGTCAAATATCGACGATGCCATTTACCAGCCATGGGTGCTTCTGTTTGAGCAGTTCATTAATCGAACAGCAAATTCCGGAATTGAGAATCAGCGCGGAATACTAGTGAGTTGTTTGCCATGCCAACCGTCTGACATTCGAGAAGAGCAAAATACAGAAGCATGGCTTTTATCGTTTAAGACTTTTTTTGTACATCGAATTATTGAACAAATTAGTATCCGCCACCTGCGTAACTCCTCTTTTAGCAGAAATTGGAACAGGCAACTTGAAACTTGGCAAAAAATCAAAGAACAACTTAGAATAAATAACTTGAAAAGGCAGAAAATCGTAAGCTCTTAATTTCACCAAATCAAGAGTCAGATTGGTGACTCAATTGCTAAATTCTATCAATCAAAAGTTTTGGTAATTTTCGGAAATCGCAACTCTAGTAAAATTCTCATAATATAAATCGAATTTCAGTACAAATACTCATTGTTCTATACATTGTAGGAACATATTCTATCGGTACTGATGATTCCGATTATGCTGATATATTTGTAGTGAAAATCGTGAAAAAATTGTTATTCAAAAATTCAGAAATTCAGATTTTTAAGACAGAGCATCCTTCCGATTGTCTTCCTCAATACGGCTTTCTGTCAAGATTTCCAGCTGTTTCTCAAGCTCCGCATCCTCCGCAGCTTGCTTGGCTTGAGTTAGGCTTCTTCCACGTACCAAAAGGCGTTCAGTATACCTTTGGAAAACCTGTAAGCCATACATTGTGTAAAACAGAAAACTAAAGAAAGATTGTTTCCACATGGCATCTCACTCACCACGGGGTCTTTCTGTTCCAGCTTTTCCTTTAATTGATTTTTTCGTTTCAAAGCTTCGAAAAGAGGTTCTCCTTGTTCGGACGTAACAAGAAGCGCCCCGATTACGGGAACAAGTTCATCGAGTTCAAGCAGTATCTGGTCCACTGTCTGCCCAGCTTCCACTCTCCTTCGAATACTCCGCTGCTTTAGCTCTGGTTTCGATGCCGCAGTAACGGGGGTTGATGTTTGGTTGGTAACCGGTTCTCGGTCCATCCGTATAGATGGCACTTGTCGATCAGTGTCGGGATTGTTATCAACTGGTTGCTGAGCTTTCTCTTTTCGCCCAACACTCCGCTGCTCTAATTTTGGTTCTGACGGCGCATTAACGGGGGTCGATGTTTGGTTGGAAGCTGGTTCTCGGTTCGTCGGTTTTGGTGGCACACGTGGACCAGTATCGGGGATGCGGGGTTTCCGTCTTCCGAAGCAAGAAAACGTCCGACTGAAAAATTTGCTCATTCGACTCATTATTGAAATTAAGTTTCAATGGAGAGGCCAGTGAATGGAAGGAGTATTACTAAACTCAATGTTGGCTTTGCATCTTTATCGGGAGTAGAACAATTTATAGCACGAGTACGACCTCTTATCAATGACCGTATACGTTCCTTATACGTACACTCACAGTCGTTCATCGAATTATGATGATGACGCGGTCACTGAATGAAATCATTGCATGAAGAAACGCGATTGCTTTGAAATGTCAATGTATCATAATTGAGCAAATGCCCAAGTTCTCATTTCACACTTCAACATAACACCTTGAAAACACAATCCGGAAGAGAAACATCTGACCATTACTTCACCGCATTTGCCCGTTGTTTCGGAAAATAGAGCTGTTCCTATACGTACAGCGTAATGTGAAATGTCCGAATTTCGAAATCGGTGTATTTGATTATTGATTTACATAACTATAACCGCAACGGAACGTTTGTGCTATACGCGTACATTTTCGTAATGCCAACCTGTTCAATTCTGTTCCCCTAATTCTGGTGACTACCATAGTCTTCCAGGAAGATAAGAGTCTGGGTATAACCGATAATCAACAGAAGACGTGATATGGTTTCGGTTTATTTATCCACTGTGTTTATTGAAGAGATCCTGAAGTTTCATGTCAGTTCGATCCCTTACTTTAGATATCAACCGTCCATTGCGAATATATACATTCAGAGCGAAAGCAGTGCTGCTTACAAACGGTCCCAATTTAGTGCCTTGTGTTCAGGTTTCCCCTCCACTCCCTTCTTTCTGCCACCAGGAACTCTTCGCAGGAACCCTTTGTAATGTGTTTCAGGCAGGAGTGACCCAGCCTGAAACAGTAGTTCAAGAGTGACCCTGTCCGCATGATAATACCCTACGAGAACCACCACCTGGTCAAGAACCTTAGTGACAAAAGGTGACAGACCAGCAGGAGGTCTCAAATTGGGTAGACGGCCAAATTTGCCCCGACTCTTTCGGCCAGTCCGCCATTTTGACACGCATGGACAGTGATTCTGTTTCTGACCAAGCATTCTGTTTCTCAAAAGTCAGATTTACAGAGCACCTGTGTTTGATAATTCACCAAATCGCTTGATGTCTGAATTCAAACAAGCGTCCCATCTAAATACAAATGTCTCCATCTTTCAACTGAAGTTTTTAGCATGGCACGACTTTTGACCTAATCTCCCCAAAACTGTATTCAAGGTGCAGATCATTCAAGAGATTACTGACGCTACAGCGAGTTACAACAGTTAAGTTTTGCAAAACACTTGATTTGCAACAGAGATGAAGAAATGGACGAATTGATGATCATTTATTTTCTCCTTGAACCAACATCTCACACCTCGGACTAAATAACTTTTATGCCAAGCTAAGCAAGTGAAACAACTGAACATTATACGTTTAGTCTTTTCCAACTACAAGAAACTGAAAAACATCATCAGTTATCGACGATGGTCGAACTCGGCATGCAGTCAGATTACAGGTTTTTTAGCCCAGCGGCGGCCGACATGGCATAACGACATTCCGTGGCGGCCAGACGATCGCGAAAGACCAGAGAAGTGCCCTCCTGTTTAGCTGACCAACGATCGCCGAAGATCAGCGTGGTTACGCGCAGTTCGTTGAAGTTGCCATTCGGAAGGACTGCCTCACACTGCTGGCTGAAGAGAAACACCGCACCGACGAGCACCAACAGGAATAGCGTTGATTTGGAAAACATGGTAACGAAGAGCAGTTGAAGTTGGAAAAGTTCCGATGGAAAACGATGAGAGAATAGCCGAAAAATGGTTTGAAGACGCTTATGTACTGTACGGAATAGCAAGTCAAGCTCGTTCTTAGAAGACACTCTTCCGTGAAACGTGATGTTCTGCACGGTTCTCCACTTTGCTTATCAAGTGAAGTTTTGGTGAAATGCCAGCAACAACAGAATACTTGAGGATATGGAGAGCTTCACGTTTCCGCTGGAAAATGTGGCTGTGGAGCAGATTTTCTGCCAACAACACTATGGCATGGCAGAAACAGTCTGTCGCCCACTTCAAGAAATTAAAAAATGATTGAAAAATTACACCTAAAAGATTCGGTTCTATTCCCGCCGCAGCCTCTTTTGTGCAAAACGAGCGACGTTTAACCCATTTCTTTGTTGCAGCTTGGAACGAATGTGTCCAGCTTGCAAAATACTATTTTTCACTCCCATAGTGTGAAAAAATTTAAAGGCATATTTTGTGTGAGCGGATGCATTGAAAAAAGCCAAATTGCGTCAGACAGGATACAGATTCCAAGCCGAAAAAAGCTCGAAGAAAAGCCGAAGAAAATGAACTGATGATTCGGCTTAAACCTCACCGAATCGATGTGGACTAGAGAGTCTCCTAACAACAAAGATGTTAAGGAGACAGACACTTCTTGCGGGGATATCTGCCTGTTGACGAATGCCATTCGGCCATAAAGAACACTCGCGAATATGTCGCTACATGTGAACAATGTGATGTATACTGTATCTCCCAGTGTGGAAACATTCTCACCTGGAATTAACTACTCTTAACACCTGATAGAATCTCGGTTGTTTTGTGTCAGTTTATGATGATAGCAAAAATGTTCGAGCACAGACTTTTTATTCGGCCAGGTTTTCTTTGCACCAATCCATCGAAAATGATCAAAAAAATTATCAAAAACAGCGAGCTGGTACATTTTCGGATCATGAACAGTCCTTCCTAAGTAAGTAGGTAGAATATAAAAAATTATAGGTTTTTTAAACCACAGTTCGGCATCATGTTGTACTGCTTGCCAGTTACGCGATGTTTAAAGTTGAGCTGTCCGGTAGACAACTGACTGATCAGCCAATCATCCAAGCGCAGATTGGTCACCCGGACTTCGTTGTAAGCGCCATTCCCCGTAGCTGCAGTGCATCCTTCTAGCGCTTGACACTTGACCAACATGACCACAAAGAGGAGAAAGGTCATCGCTAAAATGTGTTTGAACATTCTCAAGTATCGACAAAAAAAGCAGCTGTTTTGAAAATAGATCTTGGAAGCTGTTGTTCTTCTGGGCGCTTTTATTCGATTTGCTCAAGGACATGGCTGCTGAAACCGAACTTTTCGGCACGCTCGATTAAAGAACTTCACTGAAACTTGAGCTTTATTTTGCTGACTGGAAGTTTCTCGTTCGTTTAAAAGATACGAACAACGAACATTTTGGATCAGCTGTTCAGATTCTTTACTTTGACTAAAATGCTTCTGTACGTTCAACTGAACCTATGCCTTGGCGCATTCTTATCAGTCTCCGCACGCACCATCACTTTCTCCGGCCGAACCTGGCAAGTGGTAGCTCCGACTGCTACCCAGTATCCCACCAAGTGGGGTCAGTACTACAGTGACAGTCTAAGTAGTGTCTGGGTGGACAATGGGGGCAACCTCAACATGAAATTGCGCAAGGAAGGTGACAAATGGCTGACGCCCGAGGTCAAGTCAGTAGATTATTTGGGATTCGGTACTTACACCTGGGAAATTTATGGTAAAAGTGCTATAAATTAACTGAACAACCTGACCTAAGAATTTTCCAAACAGGCAATATCTCCAATTTGGACCCAAAAATCAACTTTGCCTGGTTTCTCTACTCGGGCACCGGCTCTCAAGGATTGAAAGAGATCGATTTTGAGGCGACGCAGTGGAACCACACCACCAATAAACGCCTGTACTACACCATCCACCCCGACGTCAACCTGACTTCACAAGGATACTACAACGCACAAACGAGATTTGATCCGGTTCTTGCTGGGAAACTCTCGCATCATCACACTATCAAATGGTCACCGAGCAGCATCACAATGACTTCGACCGCTGGCTATCCGGTTGTTCCTCCCGCGGCGCCGTTTGCCATCTACAGCCCTTGCCTGAGCCCACAGAAGATCCCGCAAACTCCGATGAGAGCACAGATGAACATTTGGTTGTATCACTTCACATCCCCAGGAGTAATGCCTAACCTGACTACACTCACCGGACCAGCAAATGGGTTGGACGTCCACATGATTTTCCGAAAATTCACTTTTACGCCGATGGCTGTTGGATAATACTATTCAGGAACAGAACTTTTTAGAATTACTTACATTTCTGAAGTAGGGCAATAAAGAAACACCCATCAAATTTCGTGATTGGTTGGGTGACTAGGGTGATACCTGTTGTGTCCGAATTGGAAAAGATTCGTTGCGATGAGGTCAAAATACGTTCACTCTTTCCTCCGATGCAGACTGTCGCGGCTGGTGATGAAGGTGCGATTGAAGGTCAGAAAAGCTTGCGTTCGTCCAGCTGGTGTACTGATTCACTCAGTTCGTCGTCACCACCGTATGATACACCACAGCCACTTCACTTACGGTTGTGGTACGCCTGCCACTACTAACGCACAACCGCTTCGCTTACGGTTAGTCTCCTCGCAATCACTCACCAGCGATAAACAAGACTTGAATGGAATTGGTCGCCGAAATACGACGGAAGTGACTCGGTAGAGCCGAGACAAATCAAACAGGGAGACCATCTGATTTTCCAAACATGAAAAAGTTTAGATTGAAGGATGATAAGAGCTGAGCGGTGTGCAAACTCTGTAACCCTTGTGAATGGACTTTCCTGGTATTACATAGTGCTGTCAACACTCTCAGTAGACGCTAAGAGCTTGAAACATCAGACGTCGTACCGACCTTTCTCACCAAAAAACTCGTCGCTCGTACGTGATTTTCAAACTGTTCTAAAATTGATTGCACCATCTGTTCTTGGCGATTCCTCCGTCGTGAAATTGCTTTCTGCTATCAATTCTTCAGACTTGCTTCAAAAATGCCTTGGTTAAACGGAAAACAGAAATTTGCATTGTGTATTCTGGTCGCATCGTTTCTGCCAGGTAAGCCAACAATTAACACAGCAGCACCTGATTAACCTTCCCTTAATTCGAGCAGGAGCCGAATCACTTCCTCGACCAATTGCAATAGGTGAGGTTTATTTGCTGGACACTACTCTGCTTTCGAGACTTGTTTGAAGCCATTCAGCGTTTATGCAGGACCAGTCAGTTCACATGATTACGAAGACTACAATGATCCTCCTACTCCTCCGCCTTCGACAAGTATATTAAAGGTAGACAGTATCTTCACCTAATTTTGAACTCTGGTTGTTTATTCTAGCAAAATCAACAACAATGTCCACACGAACGCGACAGCCTGCTACAACCGTGTCGCAATCCAAGTGCTCGTTTTACGATAGCACGAAGCCCTGTGCTAACAGCAATACGGTGTGTGTTTTGAAAGAGATTGGACAGTATTACGGGGTCTGTGCACCTTCCGATAGCTGAGAATGAATGTCGTATTTGATGCACCGATGTTCACCGGTTGCACATACTACCTTCAGAGCGGGTAGGCTTGAATAGTCTAACTCTCATCTTTTTCGTCGTGATCGATGTTTCATTTTGTTGTTTACGATGTCGTATACGTACACCATGATTTATCTCTGTTGTCTCACTCATGAGCAAGGTGTATTTTGCTCATCGTCACTTGTTGAATTAGTTCGATTCGCCTTGCTTGTGCAAAATAATGAGGGGATGGGTGCAAATCTGACGGTTATACTCTACAAATAAGGCACTCATCTGAAGCATGACAGTGTTTTATTTTGATGGACGATGCCTAGTCTTTCTGAGCTCAGTTCAGATCAATGAGCTAAGACAGGTTGACAATCAGCAATGTCAAAACCTTTCGTGAGGAGCTTGTTGCAGTTGCACTGAGAGGGAATCGCCCACGAACGGCGCATTTTTGACGTGACCGCTATTCTACAATTTAATAATCTTTCGAATTCAATCGATCATCGCTTATTAAATTCGAGAGGGTCCACAGTAGTCTCTTAGAAATGCACGTGCCTGCATCGCCAACTTCACGCTCCAAATATTCACTATTAAGTGAACAAGGTACTGCAGTAGTGGAATAATAATCAAAACAGTACTTCGAGAACAGCAACACATCGAGTTCTGAACTCAGTTAGACATCGTTAATACAAGAAACAATGCAACCGTAATTTGCACAGTATAGAGGACTCCCGCAAATTTGAAGCTGGGCTCTTGATATCATAGGTGTCAGCTATCCACATTTTGCGGATCATGCCTGTTTTCACGTTTCTGTCGAATCATTCATTGGCACAGCCAGGAAATTTGATCGAAACTTTCAAAAAAGTACAGACTTATTCAAACACCGTTGAGCTCAAGTTCTATGGAAGTCTCTGATCAACACTCGCGTGAAAGTCTTTTTCAACTGTTGATTCGCCACTGCATAGCAGAAAGAGTTGATGGGGCTGTTCAAGTAGCTCAACGCGTAGAATCCAGGATGTATCTAACATAAAACCAAGTCAGTATATCAAAACGTAATCAAATACGTACAAGTATAATTTGATGGTGATTAGTCAGGCAGTCAGGAGATCAAATAATCATCAATACTGCAATACGTAATCGAAACCGAGCAGCGAAACTAATACACGATACGAAAATGAGGCGTTTGATAGTCTGAAACGGACAAAGACAGTGGGTCTTACCAGCCCTTCTGAAACAATGTTATCTGATTTCCTGAGGCCTGAACGTAGCTCACTAGCTCGATAAAACTTGTTGATTTCAAGTGTGTTCCAGTGCATGCGCGAAGGTTCACTCTGCAGGCTATTGTTCCAAAATCTTACTTGAGACAGTTTGAGCAGGTTTTGGTCCTCTTAAAGCCGAATGGCCTGGATTGAGTTGAAACGAGGTAAGAGAAGAGTTTTCGAAGTCTATACTCGTTCTCACAAGCAAACTTTACAAACGAAATGATTCGAATTTAAAAATTGAAAACGCTAACGGTAGCTTTTTTTGCTGATCAAAAGCTGAATAATCGCTAGGGTGAATCCTTTTTTCATAGAAATGTGGTTATGATTTTGATAAGTGAATTTCAAGTCCAGATTTTCGCGTCAGCGATGTTTACTTGTCAGTTAGTCTGTAATTCGGTAAAGCCAAAGAAACTGTGCAGCAACTGTTGTTTAACTTCATTTTATTTTGGGGATCGATCCCGAAATGCAATAAACATAGACCGGTTTAAAACGGTTTAAGACTTTCATGCATTAAACAAATTGACTTAATTTGGATGGAATAACCGTACTCAGAAAGTGTTTCTGCTACGGAAACTTTCATATCATTGGTGGTAGCATCCATCACTCCTAACAGTGTGTGCATCGGTTGGGGTTGGGATCAAGGGCAACTTACTGAGTCTAATGGATCATTCGTTGCTGGGATAACACTACAAGTTTGTCCCAATGCGAGTCCCGGTTGCTGTCAACTGTAACAGTTTTTCTGAACTCCCCGATTTCTTGAACCCAGGGTTCACAAACCCCGTTTTCTTGAACCCAACCGTTTTTGTAAACCGGTTCACAAAACCCGTTTTTTTTAACGAGGTGTCTTCCGGGGTGAGATTTCCCCAGAAATTTAGACAAGAATCCCCCCCGTCGACTTTTTTTTACCTTCCTTGGGAGAAAAAAAACCCCTTGGGGTTTGGTTATAGTAGTTGACTTATAAAATGAACATCGAACCTTGGATGGAACACCGAATAAAGATGTGAACTTGTGAACTTTAAGAGTTCATGTTGCTACATTGAACAGATATGAACTTTTGTGAACCTTGAGCATCGGCGTTTTTACGTTTACAGTGAAAAATACTGTGAACCTGTGAACTTTAAGAGTCGATGTTGCTACGTTGACTTGAACTTGTGAACTTTTGTGAACCTTAAGCTTCGATGTTGCTACGTTGGGTTTGGAAAAAGTTGTGAACTTTTGTGAACGTTTGTGAACCTTTGTGAACCCCAAGCCTCTGCCCTGAAGAAATAAGTTGAATCAAGTACATACCCATACAACTTCTTTTGAAGATTTGAGTTTGTTGTGAGTCTCGTATTCGGCCTTGTAACTTGTTGGACCAGTACGAGAACCTTCCATAGAACTTTGTTTTGCAGTCTGATTCTCTAGGCCTGTAAGGCTAAAGCACCCTCGCTCCTTCACATATCAGTCAGAGATGGGTTAAGTTTACTTGACCGTTTGTAACAGACCAGCTCTTCGTACTATTTTGACTTCGCGAATGTTTAACACTCCACTACTGCAATGTATAATAATGAGGGAGACGTCATTTTGAGCAAGGCTGACATTCAATAACTTCGAAATCCTGGAGGGAAGGCTAATCTTAAATCAAATTTCGCCGAGTTTCGAAACGATTTCGCGGGAAACCAACAAAAGTGTTTAAACTTTTGTGAAAGGCCCATGCTCGGAAGAAACAACGGACCTTGCCATTTCAGCGACAAAATTTTCATCAGTTAGAAGTCTTTTTGACAACTTTGACGAATTATTGAGTTTAGGTTGACCCCGATAAACTGGAGAACAACTTGGAACTCAGTACCCAGGAGTAATAAGTCGAAGTTCGGTTGCTGCATCCGCGTGAGACTGCATGAGTTTAATCGTCTATTTAAAAGCATTCGGTTATATATGAACCAAGTTGATCCAGCCATATGACTTCTCCCTTCGTGCTTCCCGGATACATTCACTTGGATTGATTACAAGATGCCGGTTTGGGAGGTTCCTAGTACGCACAGAAACCAAACCATCGATCTTGTAGTCCGACAGAAACTGTCAGTTGTTCATCTTTCCTTGAACACGATTTGATTACATTAGTAGTTTCAAGGGTGGTATCTTAGATTCAAGAGTAAACACCCAACCATTGACTGAATTGATGAAACCCGATTGATTGATGGCAGTAGGTCTCAAAGTTCACAAAGGTTCACAAAGGTTCACAACTTCATCAAGTTGATCAACATAGCAACAATATTCTTAGAGTGCAAAGGTTGACAGGTTTACACAGCATGAAGAGGTCAAGAGTCAAAGATTTTGCCAGACCTACTTCAGCCAGTTTGTTAGAGTTCAACCGGGAATAGAATTTCAGTAGAAACTGACTACGTTCGTTGGATAGACAATTGTTCAATCTGTTTAGTCATCAGTTCAACTTAGCTCAAAAATTTTTCTACAAATTAGAAATAATTGTTAATTTGACGGTTCAGACCTCATCACGATCAAAACACTGCAAACGCGCCTCTAGTGGCTTCTTTTAGCCTCTTGACCACTGCCGGCTGATAGCTTACACGCGGTCTTATGATACTGCAAGGGGAGATGGAATTTCTTAGAACAGCTGTCTCCCCAGTTGATGCGGTGGTCAAGACGGGCACGTTCAGGAATGACCAGCAGAGGGCAATACCAGTTGAAATGGACAGCACACTGACTTTGCGTCTATTCGAAAAAGGTTCATTCATTCATAATCTTTCTGAAGTTCAGCTGAGAAATTAAACTATAACAAATGCGCGGATTTTCCATTACATTAGTGCGTTAGAAAGGCAATAAATAGCACTTCGTTTTGGCCGAAAATCGATCAAATCATTCGTTTATTTCGCAAGTTGAAGCATTTTAAAATTTTCAAGATATGATTTTAGGAGAACTACAAGTCATTAGAAGTTCTCCAGCGGCCAAAATCAAGTTACTACTCCAAACAGAAGAACTAAGTTGTTAATACTGAAATGGTCCCATATTATGAGGTTTAAATCTGCATTGGAAGTTTTTTGACCTTTTCTTCCGCCACGGGTCAACCAGTTGTTGCGCGCAAAATCTTTTTTTACGACCTAGTAGATCAATGCTTTGAATTCAAGAACTTACACGAACTTGATATCACACACCATCTGAATGCGCACAAATTTGTTTTTTGTCACCCCACTAATTCTATTCCCTGTTGTCCTTAACACGAAACTGAAGAGGAACTGGAGTAACATCTTAGATCTTGAATTTCACAGGTAGGTAGAGGTTAGGCTTACTTTAGCCAACAACAAAAATTGACGGCTCCTTAGCAGTTGATTGTAAAGTTCACAAATGTTCACAACTTCGCAGAGTTGATCAACATAGCAACAACATTCTTAAAGTGCAAAAGTTCACAGGTTCACACGGCATCGAAATGCTAAGATCTACAGAATTTGCCAAACTTACTTCTGCCAGTTAGTTAAAGTTCACAATTAACACAAGATTGAACTAGAATTGAGCTACCACCTCAAATCTTAAAGTTCGGAGGTTCACAGGTAGATGCGTCAACCAGTTCGTTGAAAATTTACAATTGCACCAGATTAAATTAGAACTGGGCAAATGACCCGAATCCTAAAGTTCACAGGTTCACAAAAAGTAACCATACTTCTAAACAATCATAATTGACACAAACCTAATGACTATCTGTTTGTCATCCTGAGGTTCACAGGTTCACAGGTTCACAGATAGCAAAACTTCTTACGAACACGCTCCCCGTGGTCGCGTCACCTCCTGTAGGCGTCGAAGTCAAAATCGAAGTTTTTCAAAGTTGCCAGGGGGTAATTCTGCTTGTGACCTTGAAGACAGCCAGGTCCAAATTTACTGAAACTAGAGTTCACTCCACAGCATCTCAAAACTCGAGTTCTCGTTCGATAATAGTGCAAAAATAACTTGACCTGGACAAGATTTAAGTCATTCGAAAATTCAAGGTTTCATTTGAATCTGTCAAAAACTGCATTAATGCGACCTGACGCCGTTTGAGGTATTTTTTTGCTGGTGACCTTCAGACTTTTTGATTTTTAAAATCAATGCAAACAGCTATCTAAAAACTGTCGATCAAGACTTCCTTATTTCTGCAGCCGGTCATTTTAAGCTATTGTGTGACCATGCATTGTTTTTTGTTAAGGTAGTTATCCAAGCAGATTGTCTATGAATCAAGCCTTACGGCTATTACCGGTATATGACCGCCTTCTCTCTCCCCCGCATGGATACCCTAGATACCGGTAACCTTGGACATCCAAGGGCAAGCCTACAGGAAAAGAACATTTCTCGATCAAATATGGTTAAAGGTTACCAGTTAAAACGATATAAGTTTGAGGTCAAAGTATTTACTTCGGATTCAGGTGCAGTTCACAAGACTTTATGGCTGGGTATAGACACCGTTCTGAACCACCCCTTATATTCTTCCCCTTTTATAAAAATCTCGCCCCGGAAGACTTGACCTTTTTTTAACCCTCCACCGTTTACGCTTTCTGTGGCTTGCAAATGAAGGAGAATAGCTCACCTCATGATACAGCTTTTTCTACAGGAAACTCACGATCGGGATAGGGTGCTGTATGTGGAACAAGCAGGAATATTAGTGTTTCATTCTGAAACGGCTGACTGAAAAGCTGAAACTGAACTTAAGACTGAGCTGTACAGTCAGATGAGCTGTTCTCCCTAATTTGCAAGCGACAAAAAGCGTAAACGGTGGAGGGTTCAAGAAAACGGGTTTTGTGAACCGGTTCAAAAAATCGGTTGGGTTCAGGAAAACAGGGTTTGTGAACCTTGAACGGTTCACAAAAACGGGGTTTGTGAACCCCGGGTTCAAGAAAACGGGGAGTTCAGAAAAACGGTTACAGTCGACATCTTAATGAGCCAAATGTTCAAACGCCCCTCTTGGAAACGTTTTCTAACGTTGCCAAATGTAAAGTTGTGGCATGGCCGGGTTACTATCCAAAGGCTCTCTATTTTGAACGAACTTTTGAAACAGCGAGATGACGTCACTTCCTTGCCATCTCTTGTTGTTACCTTTCTATCATCACATCCGCAGTGTAGCATTAGGTACACTTCACTCTGGCCGTTTTCGTATTCATTGCAAAATACGACTAGAAACGTTCATGCTGCCCCCAACATGTAATTCACCTTTTGTGTAATTCAACAGAGCAAGCAATGCCCAAAAAACTTGTTTCAGGCTCGTCTACACTACTGTAAGGTAAAGCGAAGCCATGATCAATAAGATAACCATTAAACCTATGGGTTCGCCGTTTGTGGTGTTTTTGGGGAGTGCTATTTGGACGGATCAGTTTAACCGGTGTATTTAGGTGCAGAAATGGTTGAAACGGATAAAACTGAGTTTTGTTACTTCGGGACCACTATCAGATGCAAAAAGATGCGATTACTTGGGTACGGACGGTTCGGTGCTGTTTATTTGGCTGAAACGGAGCATGACGGTGATTCCGCAATTCCTAAATATGTCGCTGTAAAAGAGATATTCGCGGGATTGCATCATAATAGGGCTGATAATATGTTCCACTAATTAAAAGCCCTTTTGATTGAGCTGAAAAGTAGAGATCTATCAAATGTTGCATACTATTATGATGTTCGCAAACATGTCGACACATCGCAGTTTAGCCGGGACAATATATTAGTATTCATGGAATACGTTGAAGGTATGTGTCTGCGTGTAGAATCTATTCACCGTAACACTCCGCAAATCTATCCGATTTGTTCTTTAGGGAAAACTTTGGCTGAAAAAATCCAAAAAGAGGAATTACGTTTGGATGACTGCATTGCTATGATGCGAGAGATCATGACCGGACTGTCATCTCTTCATCGAGCTGGAATTTTTCATTTCGACGTTAAGCCGCATAACATCCATATTGCCGACGAAGGGGATGACATGTCTGAGCGGCTGAAAATATGTATCTTGGAACAAAGTTACAACATCGCAAAATGTTTTGAAGGCAAACCATTCTACATGCCACCGAAATTAGCACCCAAATTTCAATACGACACGCTTTCTATATCATTGGGAGAAACAGCTGGCGTTTGGGGCTTTGGTGGTATTGTTCTGGACATGTTAGGTGGTCATGTCAACTGGCTGCTTAAGACTATGGATGCTGTTCTACCATTGAATTTTGCTCGGACCGCAGTTGATAGGCGGCTTCAAACTTTCATCGAACAATGTCGCGAGCGAGATCCTGAGTGGCGTCTGCAACCTCGGAAATGGGACACTTTTTCGCCTTTATGGAGCAAGAACTACACGTTACCCAACCATCCTATCTGGAATCACGTCGGCACCTTGGACGCATTCTATTGTAATGAGCGCAGTCTCCGATATCGACTTGGGAAACCAATTGTCCGATGGCTCCAGTGTGGTGTACGAAGCGTTGATTGAAGGATGATTCAATACCAAGTCAGCTAACAGTTCCCCAAAAAACGGCGATGATCGGGCTGCTGTCAAAGAGCTGAATCCGGTTCAAGGACAATCTTTCGAAGCAGAAGCAGTCATGAATCAGTTCCACGATTTGATGGCTGATAAACTGCAATGGATTATCCAATTTGATCACATAAACGTCATAAAATATTATGGTGCTCACGTTAAGATGCCTGCAGTTTCAGAAGCGGCACAATATCCCAGGATACGGATCGTTATGGAACATTCGAATGGTAGGTGAAACACCATAAGATTGAGACAAGTTAACCATAATCAACAGACACCCAGCCCCCTCCCCCCTGCACGGTATATGGATTCACGCTCACTTTCGATAAGTTCCCCTTTTAAAAAACACCCAGGTGATCTACAGAGGTTGCAGTCCGCACTTTGGACCAATCAGTCAGCCCAAGAGTGGACTGAATCAGCTGAACTCGCTGCGGCTGATCCTGTCTAGCTGGAAAGCTGATCAGGGTTCCCCACCGAACTGCAATCTCTTGCATTATAGCACGTACATAAACCGTCGCCAGTCAGCGGGCTCGGGAACGATCGAACAGACCAGTCACAGACGCGCTGATCGCCTGTCTGATCAGTTCAAATGATCAGGAAAAACCTCGTTTTGGCTGATGACTTGGAGGCTGATCGGTTGCCTGATCATTGATTGATAATTTATGCACATGCTGTAATCTCATCTTTAGGTCGATGCAGTACAGTACTTTCTCCCCACGCTACCCTTTGACCACCTATTATTGAGCAGTTTTGAAAGTCCAGACCCTTTCTAACAAAAAAACTCGTTCGAGAAATTTCTAAATGTATGTTGCGGTTCAAACCTCGAACATCGAACCTGAGAACTCAAATCCACCAAACTTCCGTCGACTGTCAGAGCGCAGCGGTGTGCGTTTATAGATACAAGCCGAACGCGCCCCTTCGGGCCGCGTAGCCAGACAACTCAACTATGGCTCAAGATGATTTCATTGAAAGGAATAAATCTGAGTTGGAGAAAAATGTGATTTGAACACTTCAAGCTATATTGGAGTTGATAATAGAAACCTGCCCAGAGTAGGTGTTTCAAGAATCAAACACCCATCCCGATCTGCCGAAATACTGTTTGTGTACTGTTCCCGAATACGCTATCGAATATATCACCAGCCCATCAGTGTGTTTTCCTGGACTTCAATATACCGTAAAATCCGGATTAAAACCCCGGGGCTTTAATTCTTCGAAGCTCGGAGGTTTGGGGCTTTATTTCGGGCTGG